>KK351241.1:152435-166101 GCA_000671755.1 Glossina brevipalpis
TTTCGTTTTTTGCTGTCGCAACAAAAGGGAATCTTGTTTGTTAGCGCATGAATATTTTTACATTTTTTTTTTTTTTTTTTTGGTTTGTTGAAATTTAGAATGGAGGAAGCCTTTTAAGGCAGGCTTATATTGAAGTAGAATTCGTAGATTTGATGAAAAGTTCTGGATATACGTGGCATTAAAGCAGATGATAATATTTTTAAAATTCGATCAATTTAATTCGTCTTACGTGATGTTATTCAGCAGTCCTCATCAATTAATGACTTTATTTCGCTTAATTCAGTTTCAATTGTCCTCCCAAAAAGGTGGTGCATCTTCAACAACAAAAAAAACCGGTTCGAAATTTTGCAAATTCATAAACATCGGATAATTTTTTTCTGCTTGAACAGCATTTTGATCTTCTCGATAAAGTAAAGAAGTGAAACATGACAAAAATTCTAGTATCCACTTTTCATATATGTGATAAGATAGTAACCAACGTAGAATCAATCGAATCTTTTTCACACAAGCAAGCCTTCCTATATCAGCTGTTAAAAAAATAAATAAATACAATTAAGCCCTATGTTTGAAAAAACAAACGAAATGACTTTCCGAACAATCCAATATATTTTTCGTTTAAAATTTTGTTGAATTTGACTCCGAATATAAGCCATACACGTAACAATTCTTTTTGTATTCAGTACGACAAGCCATCTTTGGCTATATAAGATAAAAATAAAGATTTATTTAAATTCTCAATTTTTGTTATTTAGTTCCCTTAGTAGAGAATATGTTAAACAAGACTTTTTAGGTTAATTTTAATTTGTAGTTTACATTGTAAGTAAACTTTTGTTTTTACATTCTCTACTAAAGAGTTACCTGTAATTTTAAAATTTGCAATACTGAAATTTTTTTTGTAACTTAAGTTTTATTTAAAAATTTTTATTTTTCTGATTTAATTGGTTTTTTTTTTTAACTCCTTCTTCTTACATACTAATATAATTCTACAAATACATATATATCTTATAATTTTTAATGGGGAAAAGTTTTTAAGTTTTTTTTTTTTTTTTTTTAATCAAACTTTCTCTTCCGTTTTATTCAATTAAGCAATTTTTTTTAAATATTTTTTATGTTTAAAAATGGAATTAAAAAAAAAAGAAAATACGAACAATATATATATATATATATATGTTATGTGATTTTGTTCATTTTTGGTGTAATGTTGTAAATGAAAATGATAAGAGATATTAACAACAAGGGTTTCCGAGAGAGCGATAGAAAGGCAACGCTAACGCTCTCCTATGCAAAAAAAGAAAAGAAAAAAACACTAACAAATTCAAATAGAATCTGTGAATGTTTCTTGAAGAAGAAGAAAGAAAGAAACTTCGCTATAAGAATATATTTACATTAATAAAATAATAGGAGTTAGTTTTCTCGTTTACGAAACGAATAAAAGTTATAGCGAGAAAGAAAGAGAGAAGAGTAGGGAGAATGTAGCATATCCAAAGTAAAAGATGAAAAAGAAGTAAATCTAGAGCGAAATAGTTTATTTACATTTAAACAGTTAATTAGTCTTGCCTGTGATGTGAGTATATTAAGGCAGCGAATCTTCTCGACAATGCTGATCACTAAATTTCTAAATAAAAATTTAATTTCAATATTTTTTTTTATTGGAAACTACACATGAATTGTCAATTCAATTGAATATTTATCATCTATAAAGTTTTGTGCAAAAGTTATGGCAAATGGCACCACTCTCCGTCTTACTTGTATCGAATACTTTTGTTATGGTCTTCGTTCTTGCTGGAGTGAGACAATTGGCTCTCAAACGATTTAAAATAATTATTTTCAGTATATTTTATTCCTGTTTGGGTTAATTGAAATCAAAGTCAATCGTCTCGAGCTATGTCACCGTACTTGTAACTAATGCTTCAATCGCATACAGATTTCGTATTAATTTGAGAATTTCAAAAGAAATTTCTCTCTTTCTTTCGAGACAAATTGATAATTATAACATTTAAAAATGCTTTCTGAAGTGGCACTTTAACAGACAGATAAGCAGTAGGATACTTTATAAGGTAAAAATGCTTTTTTTTTATACATATATATAACAGGTTTATTAAAGCTTTCACTGCTATTCACTTACTATTTACGGAAATAAAAAATTAAAACAAAGAAGATTTCAGATTACGAATGGAATTTAAATTTAAGAAATAATCATAATAAAATTTCATTTTGAAATATATTTATTTCATTTGACTACAGTTAACTAAAAAAATATTTGACACTATTTAGTTTTGATGGACTACGTGACGCTAGTTGGCGACTACTGCGTAGTTTAGAAAGAAAAGGAGAGAGAGATAAAGGAAATGTGCTTTGCTGTATAAAATAAAGAAATAAGAAACCTGTACAGTTTTGAGATGAATCCTATATACCCATTAGATAGTCTTAGTTAATCCGGAAAAATAATGTATATAAGTAAGAATTGCGTGGCTGGAATAAAATGAATTAAAGTTAATCTGAGTACACATTGTTTTCGAAATATTTAAAGAATTGCGGATTGATCAACTCTACTTTTTTGTAAATAGATTTGATAGGACTTCGGTAAATGTTGCATTAATTTTGAGATCAAAATTAATTAAAATTTTTTTAATTTGGGAAACATTACATTTGTGGTCGTTATTTAGATTTCTAGCAAATAGTTGATTTTGATTCGCTGCACATTCATTATATTTAAAGTTTCTACTAGAAATGTTTCGATTGATTCATCATCAGGCGAAGAAAATACGAATATAGCTACAACGCGACTTGGATATCTCAGAATGATTAAATTATGTTTTATGAAATCTTTTGAAGCATTTTTCCGGAGTATAGGAAATGGAATGGCAAAAAATGGTATATTCCCGTTTGTCGGTGGTGTTTGGATATAAAACAACTCCGGGTGAGAAGAACCACTGCTTATAAATATAAAATGGTGATAATTTACTTTTTCTCAGGGTACATATGTATATTATTAAGTTATAAAAAATTCAAAATAATGTGGAAAAACCTTTGAAAATTGAATGTTTACATAAAACAAAAAACTATTTCGAGTGAATTTGTGTGTGTGGTTCAATTATTATTTTTTTTTTTTTTTTGCTTTTCATTTTTTTGTACTAAAATTGAATAATTAAAAAAAAAATTTTATAATAGAATAGAAATATTGACGCTTTTTGTTTTGTTCTCATCGAGTTTTACTTAAAAAACTAATTCATATAAGGAATACTTATTATTCTTTTATTATATGTACATTGTTTATATTGTTTGTATATTAGGTAAAGGATTATTTTGGCGTTTTTTGTTGGTAAAATTTTTCAAAAAATCAAAAGTTGAAAAAGATCGTTTTTTATAAAGCATTTTTTTTTTAACCAAAAAGAAAATAAAAAAAAAACATAACATTCATCTTGAGGACAAATCTTTTATACCCACCACCTCAAATGCGTTAAAAATTCTACACTATTCTGCATTAAAACAGTAAACTAATTTGTTCAACTTGAGCACAATCACACACACAAAGTCAATCTTGACTTTTTTTTTACGGTTTTCTTATTTTTGACTTAAAAATGATTTGTACGGGTTTTTGATCGATATAATAGATATTAATAGATGCTACATCGGCGTGTTTGTTGCAATGATATTGTAGACGGTGAGTTTGAAGTGAATGAGGACTTTAAGAACGTGACGTGACCGCGTTTCATGCCCATTTTTGAACTGGACCTGTGGCTGTGACAAATATCAGTTTTCTTCTTTATCCTAAAGGATGAATATGAATCGAATGTTGACCATGTATTTTATAGGACCTTTCTCAGCATTACCAAAAAAAAAAACGTTAAATCTAATACAAATACAATATTCGACGGTGGGTATAAAAATGTCCCTCTAAAGCAAGTCTATGTTTTTTTTTTTGTAATTGACCAATTAGATCGTAAAAAATTATTCAAAAAATAATTTTCGTGTTAGTAAATAATTTTTGATTCTAAGCTTGAGAAGATTTGGTTTTCTTAACGGTTTCCCTGCTATGCTTTTATGTTTTTTCAGTTAATACTATTTAGCAATTATGATAATTTTCTAGATTTTTCTTTTTTTTTTTTTTTTATTATTATTTTTTATATAAGGAATTTTGTTTGTGTTATTTTTTCAATAATTTCTTTATACATAAAATGATGCTAGCTGGAATTGTAGTTATGTTACTATGAGAGAGTTTCTTTTGTTTTATTTTCTTGTTTTGTTTTTTAATTAATGAAAATCTAAATGGTAAAACTCTAAGATACTATTCATTGGATAATAAAAAATAGTTTATAAAAAATTAAATCTCATAAGATTACCTTAGCTATGCTAGCATATTACACATATTAGAAAATAACTTGAAAACTAATAATAATAATAATAATAATAATAATAATCGTAAATAAAAACTTATAAATTAATACGTGTAGTAGACACAAATTAAAAACGAACAAACAAAAAATGGAAACGAAAAATAATATTTTGGTGTTGTAGAGAAAACACTCAGACTTCCAGTTGTTTTGAGGATTGTTGTGTTATAAAAGGTTCACTCCACATACGACGTAAGTCACCCTGAAATTTTTGAAAAGATCACTTATACATACTGAAGCAGTGAATTTTTATGAAAAAGATCACCTTTAGATAAGCCATAGTCAATAAAGGCAACAATGTAAATGGTACTAAATACAATAAAGCCGGTTGAGCAGCCTTAAAGACTTCCGAGCTAACGGTGGCCGTTAGAAGGCCGAGGAAATACCTTTTAAAAATAAAAATAGTAAAAATGAGAAAATTCGAATAAAAATTATATTTATTTACCCCAACAAGGAACAATGAAAATAGGTTAATTTTGAACCAACCCCTCTTGGTGGTGGTAAAGTGGGATCTGTTGTTACACCTTGAGATTTTTTATAGGCATCATAACGTAATACGAAGCACAATAAAAGTCCAGGCATTACAATATCGCCTAAGCCCAGCATAGAAAAGTGACCACTATTGTGTATGCTGGGAAATACTAATTTACCAGGTAGATTAAGTTTCGGTGGCTCTTTAACCATATTCCCCAAATTAAATTTTCTGGCCACAATACCAACAGGATTTTCAGCCGGTCGTGTAGCGACTTTAACCATAACATTTGTGCTAAATATATATGAGGAGAAGAATACCCAAAAGACATCGTATATAAGTAGACCGGTTAACAGCAACGTGGACACTTTCAAGCTGGGTAAACGTACAAAAGCAATGAAAGCCACGCATAAACCCATGCCCATGGCTGGAAATAATAATAATAATAATAATAATAATAATAATAATAATAATAATAATTATATTTAAAAAAAAGCTTTGGAATTTTAAAAATAATGAGAATACTCTAAAGCAAAACTGTCATCAACATGATTCAAAAAATCTGTTGCAAAATATGTGATACCATTTTTCATTTTCTTGTTCTTTTTCTAAGAGTTCACATCGTAAGTTATGTTCCGATTTTGTCATAAAAGCAAACGTTAGCAAATTACTTAAATTTTGGATTGAAATACACGCAAGTTTCCGTCAGCTTTATTTCCGATAGTATAAGTTTACAAAACGCACGAACTTTTTCCGAACGTCATGTGAAAATTAAGATTCGCATATATAGTTCAGAACACCCTCGTATAAAAGATCGATATAGAACTGCTAATGGTTTATAAATATATATATATATATACATAAATATTAGTTTACGAGACGTCGCAATATTCCACGAGATGCGGAAAAACATTTGATTTTCAACTAATAAGAAGTTTATACTTGTATTTGTTATTAATAGCATTAAACTCTTTCTGAACAGTCCCCATATACTTGTATAAACACGGTAATGATGGGGCACGGAATGAGGTAAGCTCGCAACCTGGGAGATATATGATATGATATATCGATCGCTAAGTGTTATGTTTGTATCGATCGAATATTTCGATTGGTTTCGTCTTAAAGTAAAGTTCGTCAAAAATTTTGCAAAAATTTCTCTCACTTTTTAATACGGGGAAAGGGGGAAAATTAACTTACCATCCATTAATAACCAATGACCGGTAAGGACCCAAATGCAAACGATTGATACAGAGAGCGTAAAACTAAAGAGCTCGGCGGCAGTGAAGCGTCCACAAATGCCAAATGAAATACGATTGCCGTCCGTACATGGCCGTATTATATACTGACACATGGGTAATAATAAAAAGGCCAAAGCGACTGTAGCAATAACTATATTTTTACAAACGATACATATTTTTAAAATTCAATTCATATCGTCAAAGAACAACATAAAAGCAAAGATACAATAACTTACTTGCAGTACAGACAGCGAACAACAATTGCATGGAATCGAAAAAGAAAAACATAATTAACAGAGATATTGAGGCACCCAAAGGTAAACACAAAGCATGCATAGTATCCAGAGTAGCAAATTTATCTGCAACAACAACAAACAATAAGCGAAACTGTTTAACAAACTTGGCATTTTTTTTTTTTTTTTTTAATGTAATTAATGAACAAACACGCAATCACTTACTGGGCTCCTGTTCAACAGGTTCACCGGTAATTAAATTTGTCATCGATTCATTGCGTTTCTTTTGCTCACGCTCTCGTGCCTCTTGTTCAATATTTAAACTACGAAAACTACCGTAAACTATAAGTAACATGGATATAAGGCAAGTGGAGACACGCGATGAGTCCATGATGCCAGTAGCGGTTTGGAAGACGCTGCTACCGCCAGTATTTGTGCTACTGCTGCTACCACCGCCACTGCCACTATCAATGAGTACACCGGCTGCTGCTGCTGCTGCTGCTGCGGCTGCACCATTTAAAGCACTGTGCGACATCGCTCGTGCCGCCAACCACAAATGGCAGCACAGTTCCGGCGCTCGTTTGGCCACACGTTGGTTAGAGCAATTTCTTAATTACCGGCCAAAAACGTATGCTCGCTCAGATACAATTTTTTTTCTTCTTTAATTCAATTTTAATAAAAAATACTTTTTTTAATTTTCTGCAAAAGAAAACAAAAAAAAAGAAAGAAAACGTTTTCGCTTCGCGTCGCTTCGTTCAAACTGTTATATGCAAGGATTCATTGATAGATGGCTATCCGAGTTTATGACATTGTCGGGCAACTTGGGTAGCATTTATGAATTTTCACGTTAACATAGATTTTAATAGATAGATTTTAACGCATCCCGTGCCACAGGATTATTAATGCCAACACACAAGGTGCTCTTCACCAACTACTGCCACTGCATACATTTGCTTATAATAAGTAAAGCATGAAATTGTTTAGCTTAATGTCGTCATTGTTGACTTTATAATGGTTTCACGAGTGTAATCTGTAATCACACGCATACACAAGCAGATAAAAATGTTTGAATAATTAAATGTATGTGTGTTTGAGGAAAAAGAAAAAAACAAAACAATTTATGGCGAATAATTAAGTAAAGTTTGTTTGTTTGCTTTCCATGAACAAGATATGAAACGCTTATCTGCTTATCATCACTCATATCGTATCGTAATCTAACTAATTTAGAGATATCAGAGGAGATGTACAGAGTATTACTTTGATTTTTATTACATAAAAAAATACAACAATAATAAAAAGCAATGTTTATACAGAATATGAGGACGATAGCTTAAGAAAATGAAATACATGCTAAAGAGTACAGTACATAAACCAAATAAAAGAGGAGTTAATCACAACATATAAGAACACAAAGGGAGCATCTGTTCCTAATAAAATCTTTAAAACGAAAAATTATGTGTACCAATGGAATTGTTTGTCCGAGATATTCCTAAACTAACACTTATTCTTAGCAGATACAAACATTTATTTAATACTTCTTCTTCTTCTTCTTTTCGTTTGTAAATTCGTAGCACTATTTTGAAGGCAGTTGAACGTAATCTGCCGTTAAGTTTGTTCGAAGCCGATTTTGATAGCGCTTTTGTTATCCTGCCTACACTGAATTATGTGATATATTAAATTTAGTCTATCGTTTTTAAGACTTGATCCTAAGCATTCAGAATCAAATAAAGTACGCATGTACTTGTATCTTGAAACAACCTAATTCGTCCTGCATCGTTTGTCGTCGGTATAGTTTAAAAGCTTGAGGTGACGTATTGACTTATGCGACATTCTTTGCGTTCTTCTTCTTTCTCCGTTCCGGTATGCGAGACGCATGTTTAGTTTTCTTACAATATTTAGGTAGTACGGTGGATTTACTACAAGAAGCTAACGCGTTCGAAGAGGTTGCAGTTGACGTTTCATTACCACCACCAGTACTACCCGCGCCGCCACATTCACCTTCGCTGGCGGTATGAAGGGTGGGACGTTGTTATGATTTTTTTGTTTCGAGTTGTCCCGCCTCCCGAACCGTTTGATCTAGTTTCTAAATTCTTGTGACTTTTATTGTTATCATTTACTGTGGGTGACATTATTGTTGGCACTGTCGCCGTAGTTCGTGTATTTTGATACGGTGGCTTGAGGTGGTCATTGACGACAACTCAGTACAATAGATTATCTAGCCTGCGGTGCGGCCGGTATAGTAATTAATAGTCACCGTCGCAATCCTCGAGATCAAGTGAAAATATAAATACAAACAGAAAAAGTTCGAAAATGTAAACAATGCAGCCAAATCGGCGCCTAAAGTAGACAAAGAGTAAAGTAGAAATTGGATCTAATGCGATTACAAGGTTCGCGTAGAGTTGGCCTTCTCGCGTACCATGGATGTCATGAATCTCTAACTTGATTCTTATCCCTGGAGAAGTCAGGTGGAAGTTCTGTGTACAAGGAAATCGAGCCGTTATCAGTTATGTATCCGAGTATCAAATTTCAAATAGGCGTTTAGTTCAGAAAAAGGGAAAATTGTTAAAGAAACCACTAATATATATGTGCAAGTTTGACTCCATATATATTTTATAATCCTGCAAATAATAACTGTAATCTAATGTTATCATATTTGTCATATTCTAATAATTCATATAATTTGAACTCATTCTGCAAATTTACGATGGAATTTCAACCATAACTTTTTAATGGAAAAAGATAAAAAGTATAATAATAATCTAAAAGAAAAGTCAAACACTAGTTATTATTTCAGGCGACATTAACATTTGACAGTTTTTCCCCATTCCATCCGTTACAATAGTTCACCTACATATTCACACACACACACACACACAGCGACTGTAATACATATCGCCAGACAACATCGTCAATACCACTAACATCAGATAGCAATGCAATGCCACCAATGTATCAACAAAACTCGAGCAGCTGCACTACACAACAATATAGACAGAGGAACTCATATACATATCATATATAAACAAGTGACACCAAATATTGCAACAATAACAACAATAACGTTTATTTAAAATAAGTATTTTATTCTTTTTTTTTTCTTTCTCAGTTTAATTAGTGCCATTTAAAATCGATGGTTTGCTTGTATGTCTGCGTAGAGAGAAAAAGAGAGGGAAAAAAGAAAATAAAAACAGAAACAAGCCAGAGGTCATATTCAGCTAACGCCGAATTTTAAAACACCTTGCCTCATCAGGGATCTGTATACGGAGGAGTGTTTTTCGATTCATTCATTTTCATTTCCATTATTACCCTACTTCGTGCAACAGAGCGGCCAAACTCTGCTAAACGAATATTATCTTGTCGAGTAATACCGTCATTAATTAATTAATTTTCACAAAAGTTTAGTGAGATTAATTTGGATTCGATCGAATTTACGCTGTAGGTCTCTTATTCAGATCCATAGTTTATTGTGTGAATTGCCTTACGTCCACCGGCAGAGTTGAGTTAGTTAAAACAGGTAGACATTGATGTTACACGTATATAATAGTAGCAACGGTAATTCTCCCTTGTAAAAAAGAGTGATGGAGATATTTAAATGCCACCCAAAATTCTATCGCTCAACGAGATTTTCTGCAGTTTGTATAACGCGATGTCAATTGACTATTAAAAAAGAAGTTTATTTACGAGCTTGGGTGGCTTATCGGTGGTCAATTAATTTATTTACTCGCTGAGCTTAGGCTGTAATTGCTTTGGTTAGTCGTTATTGTATGCACTAAGTTAATGTAATTGGTCGCTAAATCCAAGCAACCCAAACAATAATTAGTTCAGTTAAAAGTCTTGACATAGACAGTTATTAATCAAGTTACTCGCTAGGCTTAGGACAATAGATTCTTTACTCGTTACTCCTCATTCATATGGAGTAACAAATTTACCATTGTCTAGAGTTAGTCAATGGCTTAGTCGATAGTTACTCGTTAAGACTACACAGTAGTTAGTGCAGTTACTCGCTTAGACGTAGGCTGTAGTTACGAAATTATGATCAGAATAAATCGCCGAATTGATTGATTTAGCTTCATTCAATACATAGATGTTTCTAAAATCAAAAATTAAGTCCACTTAGGCAATCTTAATTACCTGCTATCTCAGCATAAATCGAAGGACTGACTGAGACCTGCTTTCCTATCAGTTCCTTATTTCGAATATCTTAATTGAAAACTAAAGACTCCATACATACGCACAAGTAAGCGTTTTCTTTCAATTACTTGAGCCGAACTTTAAAATTATGAAAGCTCACATTAACGTAATACATGGCAAGTATAACGTGTATAACAAGATACAGACGGAATTACTTATAAACTTACTTACTCACTCACTCACTCTACTTTCATTCAATTTTCGGCCTTTCTTTTTTTACCTGTAATCTCTGGTTTATAGGTTTCGTATTCAAATTTATATTTCTCTCTATTATGGCGTGGCGCGGTAGTTTTGGCAAAAGCATGCGAAGACTTAGATCTTATCTGAAAAATTAAGATGACTCTTTCCGGAAAGTATTAAGAATCGTCTGTACAGTAACGAATGTAACAAAATGCCACATAAACCTAAATAGCTTTTCTTTTTGATATTCTTACGAAGCTGCACCGAATTCATAAATGAAAGACGAGAGAAATTAGGCAAAGCGATTTAAACGCGCCTCAGCTTTTTGTGATTACTTCTTTATACGGAAAAAGGCATCTGCGGCTTTTTGAAATTTAGATTGTCTTGATCTTATAATCAGTCCACTTCGAAATTGTTATAAGTCATCTTTATTTTATTTTTACATTTGATGTTCAAGCTGCTTTAGTCATATACGTAATATTTTGTTGCTTTCAATTACTTTTCATTATTTCTTACTTTCATCAGTTTTTTTTTTTACATCCTGCATACATTAAACAAAATGCAATTAAAACAAGAAAAAACAAAGTAATATATGAAGTTACCATACAATGCCATGCACGATCACATAGACCGGAAGGAAATATTGGAAAGTAAATTGAATAAAAAAGGAAAATTTTATTGAAAGCTTTTTACGTTAGTTGTTAGCCAGGTTTAATACTTTTGGTATGTAGTAAAGTTGACAGGTGCTAGATTGTATTGAAGAGTTAAAAACAATGCGACTTGATTTTTAATGTATTTTATCACCTTTTCTTTTGACCGCTTCCCTGGACTTCTTCATACCGCAGTATGATGTTTTTTTTCCTCGATGATTATTGTGGTTCTAACTGCTGAGAACAATATTGGAAGATAGTAATTCAACACCGTTGCAAGGTAATTGCATCTCAGGGAGAGTATATTAGATTAGCATGGATGTATGTAACAATCAGAGAGAGATTTAAGATAGACTTAACTTATGTTGTACTGATCGATTTAGAGTTCGTTTACTGATTTGATTTAAATCTATTTGTCTGTTCATCTTTCTGATGTCGTGTTCCTGTATTCCAGTATTTTTGTGTTCAAATCCGGTACAACGAACGTGCTTTGCTCGCTACTAAAAATGGATTCGATAAACCTCTTTTTATGGCGACTTGCAATAATATACCATCCTATTGGATTAAATTTTTATTCAAACCAAAAATTGTTGTCTAAAATACTTCTCGACAAAATTCAATTGGGAATAATATTTTGAAATATAAAATAAATAAAAAAAAAATTAGAAAAATTTCTTGGCTCAATTTCATATTACAAATAAGTAGAAAATTTAATTATTTATAACTTTGTGTGGGCGTGACTATTTTCTATTTTTTAACAGCAATAGCAGAGTCCTCCATAATACAAATTTAGTTTATTGCAGTTTTCTATCTTTCATAATTTTTAAAAGTAATTAGCAAAATCATACAAATTTTTAATTTACACTTTAATCTGGGCGTGCCCTTTAACCGATTTGGCGCATTTTCAATATCAACTTGAGGGCAAAAACTTCCCATGTTTTTGTCAAATTTTGAAGCCGCAAAATGAATATTTGCGACCAACAGAATATTTGCCACAGACGGACATGCTTAAATTGATTCTAAATTTGATGCTGATCAAGAATACATATATAATTTATGTGGTTTATAAAAATAAATGTTTTTTTTAAAGATTTTTTTTGCTTTGCATTCGCCCTAGAAGTAATGGAATTAATCGTGAGTAATCATGTCTATGCCTGATTTACAAATACTTTGCAATGTACACAATAGCAGAATTGTATTGTATCACCTACATACATACATAGGTACATAGATATGTGTCTTCATTTTACTCTCTGCTCTCTGATCTAATTGCATTGTAATAATGTGGACATCAAGTGCAGTGTATTGATATTTATGCATAAAGTTTCATACATCAGTCCATGAATAATATTGAGGGATTTTTACTTTGAAAAAATATGAAATATTTTACACATAATTTCGTTACAAGACATGACTCGTTATATAGTATGGATTCAAATACATGTGCAAACAACTCCTTATCTATCAATGTGTGGCATATATTCATCAATTGATATAAAATTCTCATATTTTTCAACATAATAACACAGAAATGTCAAACATACGCTTCTTGTTTAGCAGTCAGAGTTTACAACGAACAGATGTATGTCGTATGTTGTTGGTGTTTTTTTTTTAATGCATACTTTCTGGCCTATAGTTTTTTGCATAACAATAAAGAGATCAGAAAAAGGGTACACATGCTTCGCTTTGCCTGTGCAAGTTTATGAAGTATACATATACATACCAACATATATATATATATATATATATGCATAATATAATGTATATAACGT
Source organism: Glossina brevipalpis (assembly GCA_000671755.1). Taxonomy (NCBI): domain Eukaryota; kingdom Metazoa; phylum Arthropoda; class Insecta; order Diptera; family Glossinidae; genus Glossina; species Glossina brevipalpis. The sequence continues at coordinate 165,566 of KK351241.1, forward strand.
ATATAACAGTGTACTTATGTGAGTTACTTATGTGAATTCATTCTTCTTTGGTTTCTTTTCACCGTGAAAAAAACAAACGCAAAAAACATAAAACAAAAACAACAACAAAAAAGAGACTAATAGAAGTAGGTTTTCTGTGGCATGAATGGTTAAGAGTAACAACTGCATAAAATAACGGTAACCTTTGTGCAGTAAAAATAACAACAACGCAAAGTACAATTGTTTAGAAAATATTTTAATTGGTTTTCACACACACAAACACTTCGCATACATGCACGCACGCATATGTACAACACAAGCTTCAATGGTCTCATTTTAAAGAAGAAGAAAAAAAAAAAAAAAAAGACTTGACTTTTCCAACAGGTAGGTAGGAGAGCAACAAAACTTATTTTATCTACTGATGATTCTTTCCCTTAATGTTTCTTTTTAGTTTTAAATAAATAAAAGTGTATACACATTTATACTTGAGAAATGTAAAAAAAAAAAAAAAAAAAAAAAAAAAAAAAAAAAAAAAAAAAAAAAAAAAAAAAAAAAAA
>KK351241.1:166166-196226 GCA_000671755.1 Glossina brevipalpis
AAATACTAATAGTAAAAAATACACAAATCTACAATTAAAAGAAAAAATAAAAAGTTAACGACCATGTTCATACATCTATGTCTATGTCTTAGCTGAACTAAGAGGTTGTACTTAACAAAACTATATATATGCATCCAGTAAACAACAGCAATACTGAATAATTGTTGAAAACTAAGAAATCTTTGGGTGTATTGTAAAAGCAATAAAAATATTCATAAACACTGGAAGAGAAACTGAAAACGAAAAAAATAAAAATAAAAAATAAAAATAAAATAAAGAAAAACCAAATTCACTTTCTTTTTCCATTGCTTTAGCCATCGTATGTATCATTGAACTTAAGAAAAAAAAAACATTTTTTTTTTTTTTTTTTTGCATTCACACAATAATTTTGAAAGTGAAGTACTAAAAAAATTGAAGAATTTTGGAGTTTAGATAGTTTAGATGGAGCCTCATCTTTAAAGCAGTTATACAATTTGCAATAGCTTGCCTCTATATGAGAAGTGTAAGTATGTGAGTTCAGGAAAATTTTACAGTTTTATTTCTGCTTTTGAAACTCTGCGTCAGCTTATGGTTTTGCACATTCCTTTTTGCGAATTTGATAGTACCATTACTAAAAGGACGACAACACCGCCATCTTTAAATTGACCGAAAATATCACTTTCATCAAAAATATCGTAAAAGTATATTCGTCCGATGCATTTTTTTTTTTTTGTATTTTTGTAACCGTATGAAAAAATATAGAAAAAATTTAAAAAAAAGTCACAAGGATCTCAATTTATTATTTGTGCTCGATTTTTGCGATTTAATTAGAAGGATTTATCGAAGATGTCTATTTTTCTGTCCTCAAAACTTAAACCCTTTAGAATACCGATGCTTGCTGTAGACATTTTTCCCGTTGACAAGTATTTAGAAATCATGGTCCAGGTACGAAACAATTCAGGAAGCTCTCAAAGTAGTTGAATTCTACCTGAATTTCAAAGTCATCTAATGAGGATATTTTTGATAAGAGATTAAGAAATCATCGTCCGTACTCGAATGGAACACATTTGAAGGTTAAAAGCTATGGTCCCGAATGAACGATTTTGTTTTCATTCGTATCTAAGTCTTTCAAGCAAAAATCTCAATTGATATCTTGGATTCAGCACCATATTGAATAGACGGGGCTTGAATGCAATTTGAGTCAACCGATTTCACAAAAGAAAATTCGAAATTGAACGCCGAAATCAACCCGAAAGTATTGTATCAATCAACAGATATACTTGCGGTTACTTCAAATGCTTTGGGCACCCACTATTCCATCTTCTTGATTGCTGCAAGTAACTTTCCTTGTTAAGTACCAATATTTGGATTTATTGCATGCATATTAAATTGTTGCAAGCACTTGATCGGTTGAACGTACTTACATTACTGCAGGTATTTTGGAATATCTACATTATACTAGTAACGGTTGCTTTTATTGCTTTACACTGTTTTTGTTGCAAGTATTTGTGTTGCTGCCAGGATTTGAATCGTTACCAGTAGCTATTCACTTAGACTGTTGTAAGTACTTACAATACTATATTATTATTTGAACATATTACCTCTATTTAATGTACACACTTGAATTGTTGGAAATACGTGCCGTTATCTATAGCGACTTAATAACTTGTGATTTGGTAAAGCTTTAGAATAAACCAATTGCTCAAATAAAACCAAACCAATCACACAATAATTACTAAATATATAAAAATATGTTTTACTTCTATAATTGTGATATGGTATAGTTAACAGACAATTTCGTATGTGTATGAATTTAGGAATTTGTAAAATTCTTATAAAATTAGAATTAAAATTATGGTTGTTTATGATTAGAAGAATCGATTATGATAAGTAAAAACCATACTCTTCTCATAACTTACGGTATTTTATATTAGATCTCTTTCATAATTTATTTTTTCGTTTCGAATTATATTTTTCTTTTTCGTTTGTTAACGATTTTTGTTAGAATTCCATCAAATTTATGCCAACCCATAAACAATTGGTGAAGATGGTTTACAGTCGCTCCCATACAAGTAACGAAGTCAATTCCCCCCTTCTTTTCCCTCGATCGATAGCAGTTATTTTAATGGTCGTCAGATTAATTTATCTGGATTGGCGCATCAATAATTTTAAAACAATGGAAAAATGCTTACATTCGTTGATTTTTTTAATAGAGGAATAGCTCTTCCGTCAAGTCATATAATGTCATGCAAATCCTTTTATGTATCGACTAACAAAGCTTTAAATGATATACTTCTACCTTAATGTTGTTATGAACCATAGATATAAAGGTTTTTGAAGCAAAATAAAATAGATTGTCAACATTAATTCAGGGACTAGATCCACATACGTTACTTAACATATTTTTAATTTCACTTACTATTCTGATGATTTCAATAAAAGCAATAATAATAATAATGATGTGTGTAATACTTCAATTTTACTTAATTTGTCTTCAAGCAGAGAACTTTATTTTTGTTTCTTCGCTGCACTAAAAATAACACTAAAATTCATATCCTCAACAAAATCGTTTTAATCTCGATAATTAGTTTGCGCTCTGTATGTCTTTTATAAATAAATTGAAGAATTAAATATCGAAACAAATGTTATCCGCAAAGAAAAAAAAATAGTAACTAATATCAGAAGAATTCCAAAGATACCGGACAAAACACAATTAAACAAACAATGCGATAAGATCAGATCATTTTTCATAATCTACAAAATAAAGTCTCTAATTGCATAAAAATAACACATTTGACATAAAATTTCATATACGGGAAAACTAGTTTGAAATCAAAGACCAGAAAAAGCTTCTTTTTTTTTATGTACAACAACAAAATACACAGCAAACGAACTAATACACTTTGCAATCACTTTACTTAATACAGACGTAATTCGTAAATTGTAATTATTAACAAGACAAAAAAAATTGTCTTACCTTTATATAAATTTTTTCCAATTATTAGCTTTGCTACAGTTTTTTTTGCCGCTCCGTATTAGTAAACACTTGAAACAATTGCACACTGTTTTTATAAGGCAAGCCAGCAAAATAATTTTATATTTTGTTTAATATTTTTTTTTCTTTTTGCACCTTATTTATTGTCATCTATGCTAAGCCACTCACGTTAATGCACTTCTTCTTCTTTTTCCGTTTTGATGTGTGTGAATTTTTTCCTACTACCTTAAATTTCTTGTTGTTGTAGATTTTATATTTTTTTTGTTAGCTACTTTTTTCGAGAATGAAAAAATTTGTATTTTAACTTCATCATGTTTGTGTACAAATCGATAAGAAATTTCATTTTCCCAGTTTAATAAGGAACGCGTACTTTTGTTTCTTTAATAAATTTCCCTTGACGCTTAATTATTTGATAATTAAATGGCAAAATTTCTTTCTACCGAGAAACCTAAAAAATCTTTTGCCAATCAACTGTAAATACACGGCCGTATTGCCATAATTCGTATATTTTTTTAGTTCAGGATATGATTGCCATCGTAGGATTTATGCCGGCACTATCAAAAGCAGATATGTGAAACAAAAAACAAAGACGAAATATCGTATATATCGATCGTATAAGGAAATAGAACTGAGAAATAAAAAAGAGAATTATAAGTAATTTGCTTAATGAAACAAGAAATTACATTTCAATACTGTCTCTCTTTCGTATATATTTCGAAATTTATTGTTAGTAAATCAAAATGTTTGATATGGGAAAATTTATATATAACAGAAATTTTAAACAAAAACTTTATGTTTGTACGGTTTTTATATAAAGTTTTTGGTTTTGAATAGCTTGTTACAACAGAGAGTACTGATTGAATATTTTCTCTCTGGTTTTAGCAAAGGAGAGGAATTGAAAATCTTTTCTGTTAAGCAGCCTCTATTTGTCATTCTTAGCTTTAAAGCTTTTTTATTGCGTATTGTTTGCATCTGTATATGTATAGTTATTCTAGCCTCCCTGTCTTAAACTCTGTACTTTCTCTAGCCTCTCTGTCTTTAGCAGTTGACAAAACTGATAAGAGAGATAAGAGATGTAAACAAACACGTATTCTTCGTTTAAATATGTTACATATGTAAAGTTTTGAACAAAGTGAATGAAAAAGAAAGAAGCAACTATGTTCAGTTTGAGTCAAATTTTCCAATATATAACGTATGTTTTTTTTGGCTTTGTTTTATTAAATAGTTTCAGAAACTAGAAGACTTTTAAAAGAAAATATCATTACCGTATAATGACTTATAACCATAAGACTTCGTAAGAAAAAAAAGCAAAAAAAAAATTTTTAGTAGGCGTTGATTTCGTTTTAATTTGAGGAAAGACAAAAATTCAGAAAATTGGCATTATAGTTTTGAATTTCATGAGATAAAGAAGTCAGAAAAAAAAAAAAAAATTAAAACTAGAAAAAGATTTTTCTTTTTTGACGGCAGTGTCAGTGAAAGGAAAAAGAAAAAGAAAAAAAAAATTGTTCTGGAGGGGATTGATTTTCAATTGATGATATTGAGAGAAGAGGATAAATAAAACGCAAAATTTCACTGGACCATTTAAAAGAATAAGAATAAAAATTTAAAAAAAGTTGAAATCATTTAACATACGAAAATAGAACGACAACGAGAGTTATTATTATTATCTGAAGAGGTTTAATCAAAGGGAGAAAAAAAAAAAACGAGAAAAGAAACAACTTTTGTTGCACTTTATCGTAATATCAAACCAACGGAATGCTCATTCAGTGCGGGGTAATCAATCTAAAACAATAAAATTTGTCTATCCTATTTCGAAAATCCGACTTAAAGAAGATAAAGAGAAAACAAAATTTGCAAGAATAAAATAAATTCGAGAACGGTGACCAGGAGTAATTTTAGTGATTTATTGAACATCAGAAATATCTAAAATTAACTTTGTGGAGCGTTAAGCAGAGCATCGCCAATTTGTATTTCAAATCTAGGACTCAAACTGTTAAGCAGAGGAATAATGCATTTATTTTATCAAATTAATTTAATTAAATATAATCTAAATCTATTATTTTTTTGTTATTGAGAAAAATTAATTTTTAAGATTTTTATTAGTAATAATTTCATGTTATTTTTTTTTTTGTGAAATTAAAATAGGAGAAGACTGATTTTTTTTTGTTGAATTGAACTATAATTAAAATTATTTCTTTGTGCATTTATTCACTCTCGATAATTATTCTTTAATGATTAATTAAAGAGAAGATAAAAGAATGATTTCGCCAGAACCGGTAACTTATTAGGTAGACATTGCAAACAACAAAACCCAAAAGTTCCGTCCGGCATAAACGACTGACCTCTTTCATTTGTCCGCGATTCCTCTGTCCAATTTATTCAACATAAAATTTCTAAAACAATTAGCACGCATAAATTTTAAAATAATTGTTAGGTCTAATTTTTAATAGAATAGTAATCCGTCGGACCATCCCGTTTGCCGACGAGCTTAAGCCGGAATGAATGCGTGCGCTACTCTGAAAATTAAATAACATTCCATTGAGTTATACGTTACAACTTATTGTAACAGAATTTTACATAGCCTACACATCACATTAATCACATTCTTAACATCCGCCTATTCACGTAGAGAGTGCAATTAGAAATATATTAAACAACATAAAGCTTTTGCAAATTATAACGGAAAATAACAAATTTGACATTATCAATTACCCTGTGCAGTAGTTGTCGGAAAAAACCAATTTTTACTTTCATACGAAATTGAGTGAAAAAATATAAACTATGACAGATATTAAGTACGTATATAAATATTAAAAAAAAAATTAAGCAAATTTGAAAAAATTGTTAAGTTTTTTTTTGGAGTTTCTAAATTTATTTAAAATATCAACGGAAAGCTTTCGACGTTGTTTTAGCGTTGTCTAATGACTGGGAAAATGTTTTTATTTTAATTGAAATTCAAATCAACCCGTTTTAGAGAAATTTAAATTTCAAAATTTAGTTAAAAATTTCGTCAATAATTTAAAAATTCTTCCATAACTAACGTATCGAACAAGATATTGACCAGAAGATTGAACTTAAATATTAACGAGACGATAAGTCGAATAATTCATTAGTCACTTAAGATCTCTAGAGATGTCGGTTTAAAAATTTGGTCTGAATATTTTTTTTAATAAAAGAAAAATAATTTCAAAAAACTACAAATTCTTAGTTGTCAGTTATCGTGTTGAAATTGGAATATATTAGTAGTGGGGGTGATTTGTCGTCTATGGCCTGAAGTGCGTTCAATATTTAAATTTAATCAACCATTGAGGATGTAATTGAAGAATATCGTCGTCCGCATTTATCAAATAGCACTTCATAAAGTACCCTGCATTCTGTGATCTAATTCTTGTGGTTGTAAATTTACTTGGTGTTTATGCTTAATATTAATGCAAATTTGTTCTAACCGTCGCCTACTTACTATACTTGGGTGTCAGCGGATTTGACGTAGCAAGCGAGTGAAAAAAGCGACTATCGCTAGTTAAATTCACTTACTTACATGACGCCAAGTATCCTTTGCTATTCGACATCGCGAAAAATAAAGGTTGTGTCGAAATTTCGTGGATACTTACGAATTTTAGGTTCATAAAGATACGTTAGTTGGTGATTAAAAAAAGAAGAAACAACATTTTACATTTCCTAAAAGCGCATTGTATTTCATTTCAAAAAAAATATTTATTTTAATTTATTTTAAAAGTTTAATAATGTAATATTTGAGCGGATGATGATCGATTATTAAATTTTCAAGAAAATGCTAAGTTAATTTTTGATAATCGAATTTTGTTTCCAATTACTCGATCTTCTCTTTTCCTGAGTTACATTCTACATCGCTTTATACAAGCACAAGTCGGAAACAAGCACAGACAACAAGTTGGGGTAACGTCTCAAGGTTCTGTCATGTGCATTTCGTTCCTGACCTTTCGCATCTTGTTACAAGTGTATACACTAAGGCCTAACTAAGCTTAAGCTGCATCCAAAGAAAAAAAAATGAAAGGATGTTTATGAGAATGTTCTTTATAAAAATTCACTTATGTTTAAAAAAAAAAGTTAACGAACCTCTCCGTGCAGATTATTTCACTGAAACACCAAAATTCCCTAAGAATTATTTCCAAATCTAAAGATTGTTTTATCTGACAAAAAACAAAAATTCTTATGCTTAACTGATCTTAATTTTAAGAGTTATTCCTATTTGCTTTTCTTTATGGAGCTTTCAGTTCACTTAAAGATGAAACTTATAAATTAAACTTTTACCTTAACCTAGGACAATTAAATGCTGAAAATGAAATTTTTGGGGTTTTCAAGTCCATTTAACTTCCATATTCTTTAAGGGCAGCTGCAGCTATGACTAAGTGTTGTATTTCCGAAGTGCCTTCATAAATTTCAGTAATACGTGCATCTCTATAATAACGTTCGGCGGCCATATCGCTGACATACCCCATACCGCCTAGTACCTGTATACATTGATGACTACAAAAAGTTGCTGCTTCAGATGCTGACAATTTAGCCATAGCTGCCTCTTTTGTATACGATTGAGCATTGTCCTTGAGCCAAGCTGAGCGCCAGGTTAATAGACGGGCCGATTCAATTTTTAATGCCATCTGAGAAATTTTTTCTTGTATTGCTTGCAATTTCGCGATGGGCTTACCGAAAGCCGTTCTCTTCTGAGCGTAGTCCACCGCTAATTCCAAGGAAGCTTGAGCTATACCCAAAGCTTGGCTCGCTATGCCTATACGTCCAGCATCTAAAGTTTTCATGGCTATTTTGAACCCGTAGCCTGGTTGCCCTAATATATTTTCTTTTGGTATAATGCAATCCTCAAAGATCAGCTGGCAAGTTGAAGAGGCTCGTATGCCTAATTTATCTTCTTTTTTACCTAATGAAAATCCTTTTATATCTTTTGGCACAATGAAAGCAGATATTCCTTTATGTTTTAAAGATTTATCAGTGGTTGCAAACACAATTGCGGCGCGAGCCTCAAAAGCATTGGTGATCCAAGCTTTTGTACCATTTAGTAAATAATGGTCTCCTTTATCTGAAGCCGTGGTAGAAGCAGCGCCAGCATCGGAACCATTACCGGGCTCAGACAAAGCAAAGCAACCAATTTTCTCACCGCTGGTATATGGACTGATGAACTCTTTTTTTTGCTTATCATTGCCAAAACCCAATATAGGCCCCAAATACAGAGAATTATTCACAGACATAATAACCCCAGCCGAAGCACACCCACGCGATATTTCCTCCATAGCTATTGAATAAGCTAGATAGTCCAGCCCTGTGCCACCTGAATTCATGTGAATAAACGAATCGTTTAGTTGTTTTGATTGGTTTTTGTTAAAAACAAAAGTTACCAAATTCTTCTGGTATAGCGACGGCCATTAACCCAAGTTCGCCCATTTTCTTTATTTGTTGATCAGGATATAAGTGCTCCTTGTCTGCCTTGCCAGCATTTGGTACCAAAATCTCGGTAGCAAAATCTCGGCAAGTCTTCTGTAGCATCTGATGAGTTTCGGGCAAAGCTGATAAACAAGCTATACTACGTTTGCCTGGCGTATGGCGCACAGTTTGCACTTATCAATTATGCGAATTTTAAACAGATACATGAAAAAAAATCCAAAGTCCAATGAATCAAACTTTTGTTCAGAGTAACAGAAAAAAAAGAATGCTCACCTAATTTTAAAGTACTATTAACTTTACGGAACATGATTTAACAACTTTTTAATTTAAAAAAAAACGTATATAATTTCTAAAAAAATAAAAAATATATTTGTATATATATATATATATATACAAACGCTCTGATACTCGAGAAGGCAAACACAATAGACTAAACTTTCTCAAAACCGATCAAATGATCTTGCTAAACAGTTTGGGAGAATTATATCAAATCAGAGTTGCCGCTTTTATTTTGTTTTATACGACTATATATTCTCACTAAACACGAAGGTGCGGGGAACATAATTTAAATTTTTAAATTTTTCATGCATTCGATTCGTTACAAAAATCGTATTTATTAGTAGAAATTTATATTTTTAGAATATCAAAATTTTTTGATTTCTTGTTTTATATTGTGCATTCAAATGAAAATAAACGAAATAAATAAAAAAAATAACTTTCGTCTATCAAAACTATATAATAATTGATCGTGTTCTTGTCAAATAATCTTCAGAGAGAGAAAAGTGGCAAAAGGATTGAAGTTGGTTGCATTTAAATCTCATAGAAAGTAATAGAATTTCATTATTAAAAATATGAACTTCACTCTTCTACTAGTTCATAAAGCAGGGTAACCATTATCCACATCTTATGTGGGAAAATTAAATAATGTATAATGTTGTATTAAAAATTACAATTTAAATGAAGAAATTACATTAAATAGTAACAAAAGTAAGTAAAAGTATTGTTAAAAAGAAAATATTAAAAAGAGAAAGGAAAAGAAAACATTGTAATGTAAAACCGGTGAAAAAATCAATTATTTTATACGTATATCATGAATGTCACATATGTGTGTGTAATCAATTGTATTATTTATTAGTTTGTAATAACGTTACTAAGCTGCCAAGGACGATTTATTGAAATTTTCTTACATTTGCAAAATATTACTTGAATATATGTAAAATATACTAAGTGGTTTTATTTCCCTTCTCCAATATATTAAAGGTGTATTTGACTAGATGCACTAATGAAGTTACAATCACTTTTATATTTTTTATATTTATTAATCTTGATGGTTATGTTTACTGGTTTTTATTTGCATATGGCAAATAAAATTCGAAATAAAAATTTTATTAAATAAATACGGGTGCAACTCAGATTTTTGTAAACATTTCATACCGGTTTAAAGCTAATATAAGCGAAATTCGATATATGTGCTAAATGTGCGCTTAATGGGTGAGTACTATCGAATGCGCTTAGAGTGACCTTCAGATTTTGACTTTATTAGTAGTTTATAAAAAGAAAAAGCGCTTACTAATAAACATTTTTTATTTGCAGAATCGACTACATACCCATTACATACTTAAATATATAAAGAATTTCACCAAGAATGGCTAAAACGCAAAAGGATTATATGGAAAATTTTGAGAATATCATTGCAGCAGGTAATGAGATTGATATGATGAAAGATTACAAACCTCTGGTCGCTTATAAGATGGAAAATTATTTAAATCCTAAGCAATTGAAAAAACATGTATTAAAAAGTGAAAAGATGACTAAACTTATTAACCATTACGCGGAGAAACAAAATTGCCGGCCTTATAAGATAGAGCAACAAGTGAAAGAAATTATCGATGAAATTGGCTTGGATCGTAATATGGCCATAATACGTTGGTGCGGCATAGCCATTACTTGTATAGGAAAGCGCATATGTTCCGGTATTTACGTTAATAAGAACAGCATGGATGCAATGAAGAAAGATCTAGGTACAAGTCCGGTGCTTTATTTACCTACTCATCGAAGTTATATGGATTTTATATTAATGTCGTATATATGCTTTTATTATGATCTCGAAATACCGGGTATCGCAGCTGGGATGGGTAAGTTTGTATAACTGCATTAAACCACCTAAGATCCTATAACGTATTCCGATCTTCGTAAAGATTTTTATTCTATGTTTGCAATGGGCACAATGCTACGAAAAACTGGAGCGTTTTTCATGCGCCGCTCATTTTCTGATGACGAGCTTTACTGGGATGTATTTCGTGAATACATGTATGCTTTGGTCGCCGTGTATCATATTGGTGTGGAGTTTTTCATAGAAGGCACACGAAGTCGTAATTTCAAGTCATTAGTACCAAAAATTGGTTTATTATCGATGGCTTTATTGCCTTATTTCACGGGCGAAGTATCAGACATTACCATTGTACCCGTAAGTGTATCTTATGAAAAGATCTTAGAAGAGCAACTATTTGTTTATGAGTTATTGGGAGTACCGAAACCTAAAGAAAGTACTAAAGGTTTTTTCAAAGCTTTAAAAATCATTGACGAGCGTTTTGGGAAAATGTATATGGATTTTGGTGAACCTATATCGGTGAGAAAATTTTTCGGGCATAAAAATGTACAAACCACTGAACGGGCAGCGTTAGCAGCTCATTTACAAAAATTGAATAAAAATGAAGTTGATTTGATAAAAAAATTGGCAAATGAGGTTTGTTAATAGAAAATGTATAAGCTTGGTCCCAGTGCTTTTGTTTTTAACATTTTTGAACTAATTTCAGATTATCTATCAGCAACAAAGGCGCATAGTTATTAACACATTTAATCTGTTATGTCTCTACTATAGTAGTCAGTTATATAATCAACGGCCGGTGAACATAGATGAGCTGGCTAGTGGCATTATATTATTGAAGGCCTTATTTCAGGAATTGGGTGCTCATGTCTCAACCGATCTGAATGCTATCAAACCTGAAATTATTAAAACAGTAGAAATTCATTCGAATATAGTGCATTTTCATCAAGCAAATTTGCGATTTACTAAAGTGGCTGCCCAACAATTAGCTCAGGAAATTGATATTGGAAAACTTAAAGCTTATGCCTTGCTACCGCAAACTATGGCTATCGCATTACCAAGCTTATCCTTACAATTATATACAAATCCCTGTTTATTCTGGCTGGCTAGACCAGGTTATCTAATAATGGCTGCTTTACAAATACAGGAAGAGCAGAAACAATTTCATAGTTTACAAATAACTCCAAGCTATCCTGATTTGCTGGCAAATCTTTCAAATAAAACAGCTGAACTAGATCAAATATTCAAATATGAATTTATTATTGAATCTAATCGTGAAGAAGAAGTAAATAGAACAAATGCTTGTATGTTAATATTAAATTTTTATAAATCTCTTTATTATTACTGTAGGAGTTTCGCAGGAATCTACATTTATTGAAAAATTATGGCATTTTAAAGATAGGAAGCGAAAATGGTTTAGTAACAGTTAACACGAACGACTGCTGTTGCGTATTATTGTCAGCTTTGGCGCCTTTTCTATGCGTTTACTATCAATTGGTGGTTACGATTAATAAACAGGTAATAATCATCAAGGAAACTACATTAATTTTAACGATAATCTCTTATACACCATCCCTCTCCCATTTCCTTATTCATTAAGGTTATGTTGATAATTTTTCTTGGCGTTCAATTTAAGTCTTAAATTTTGGAATGGCTTTAATTTAAATTACTCATTGCTTTGGTGCCTCATTTGTTAAAATGAAACTCTCACAAGCATTCGGAGTCCATTCATCACTTTGTCTATAAAAAATAAAAAAGTTAATAACTTTTGTTCGCAGAAAAGATATTTGTCTATAAAAAAAATACTCATTTTTTGTAAAATAATCTAAGCTTCTCTAGCTACCGAGAATTGTCTCTTGTTTCTCTGAGATAATTAATAATATCGATAGAGATAGACATTCATAAATTGATTAAAAAAATTGTTTTTCAATGCACCTTTATAGGCATCGCAAAGTAAATAAGTCATGCTTTCATTTCTTTTTTTTTTATTACGATTGTAAATATCTATATGTATATCATTTTCTTTTTTTTTTTAGTTTCCAAGTGATGAACAAACTTTTGCGAATAAGGATGTTCTTACGAGCATACAAGAACGTATCGAGCAACTTTTGCAGGAAAATTGCCAGAGATATGTTCATCCGTATTGCTTAGCTTTGGATAATTTAAATATAGCTTTGCACGCTCTTGTTCAAGAATCATATCTTTTGAAAAATCGTGACAATAGTGAATTAAGACGTTCGCCCAGCAAATCTCTGTTTCAATTAGAAAAACAATTGGCAGCCTACTGTGATTTGATGCCCTTCAAACAATATTACATGTCGGATAATCAGATAGTTATTGACGCTAAATTATAACTATTAACGAAACGCAATAATCCAAAAATTCAACGTGTCAAGTCATTGCTTAAATATACACGTATTATGATAACATTCGCTGTCATTGTTGTAGTTACACCGATCTATCATTTAGTTCTTAACTATTTAACAAAATAATTTTTAGCTTTACTATGCATTTTTTGGTACTGGAGATTACATTAAATTCATTTGTATTTGTTGTAAATTGTAATTTATAAAAATTAATTTTAACCGTTACACTATATAATACATACACACTTACATAAATATATATACTTATATATATATATATTTGAAAATGAAAGATATTTACTACCTTTAATGACAAAATTGTCGTTTGAATTGTTCAAAGCCGATATCTGTTATAATAACGTCCATTAGCATAAATTCAGGTTCATTCTGATCTGCCTGCATATTCACTACAGCCGCCTGTTTATAAAGCCAACTCATCTCTGAACCACCGTTACGAACTCTAAAGGTTATCTTTTTTCTTGTCGTCGCTTCCAATATATTTTTTTCGATTACGCTTAATAACTCTTCTAAACCGTTAAGGTTCTTACACGAAACTTTTAATAGATCATCCAATTGTGCAATTTTTTCATTTTTCAATAAATCAATCTTATTAGCAACATTTATTACTGGTGGCAGCTGGTATTCTTCTTCATCTTTTATTTTCAAATTATATGTTAATGATTTCAAAGTCCTTTCCACATGTTCCTTTTGCGCCTGATAGCATGCATGCGACACGTCTTGGACGTGCACAATCACATCAGCCAACATAGCATCTTCTAAGGTCGCGACAAAACATTCTATAAGGCCAGTAGGTATGTCAGACATAAATCCCACTGTGTCCATATAAATAAGTTCAAGATTGCAAGGCAATAAGCCAGAATGAGCGGTAACGTCTAAAGTAGCAAAAAGTTGATTTCTTGGTTGCATACTTTGCTCCTTAGTCAAGGCCTTAATTAAAGAGGTCTTTCCGGCATTCGTGTAGCCTACAACTGCCGCAGTGGGATAATTGTGCTGCTTACGTTTATTGCGTAAAAGTTTTCTAATAAATAACAACATTAAATACTATAGTTTCAAACAAACCATATTTGAAAACGATCTTTTTTCCCAGGGATGGCCAATAATATGATATTAAAGAGGTTTGTGAAAATTGTGTTTTTAATGATAAGAAAAATGATAAGAAAAAAGTAGTATGAGTTCTTTCTTTTTAAGTTTCGTATTTCATCTTTGAATTGCCAACATAGAAACATTATGTTGTCATCTGACAAATAAAAATTAGGAGTTTTTCATATACATTCGCTACACATTCACTGATTGGGTTATTTTTCAAACATAATTATTTTATTAACATTTTCATTCATGATTTTCAATTTAAATTTTTTTAATTTTCAAAGAGCTGGCAAATGTCTCGTTAACAGCCATGCGGCTGAATTATTCTGAATCACCAAAAACTATATTGCTTAATTATACCGAAAAAACATGTTGTTGAATTATCGTGCAATATCATCATTTGATCTTCGTCACAGCCCCTCGAAGAGCGTGACGTTTATATTTTTATTTTTGTACTCATTTAAATCCAGAAAATTGGAAACCAACTTACTTGAAGATTGTCGAAGTTAGAGGATGAATTTGGTATGTTGACAATTCGGATAAAAATTGAAATGTGTTATATATAGAGTATGTTTACTTTCGGAGTCTTCTCAAAGAAGTTGATAGAGAATGAAACTGCAGATTTCAGCAAGAGGAATTTTGCAACACTTTATCACTGAAATTACTGAGATTAATCGTATTAATATTTATATAATGAAAAATATAAATATAAACTAAAAAAAAAGCCTCACTTTTACTTCTCAATATATTTAAATAACTTCTCCATCTATAACGAATTCAAGCTTTGTTTGGGTTTTAAACAGACGATGCAATTTATTTGCATTTTCGAAAATGTTGCAGTTGCGATCGATGCGGTGAAGTGATTGCATTATCGAACAAGGTTAAGCGACTATTTTACAGTTTGAAAATGATGCTATAGCAAAGGACAAATTTTATATACCCCAGGACTCAATAAATTGCCGATAAACTCCTAAAACAATGTGCAGGTGATTCAAAATGTCATTAAAATACTCTATAGAAAGAAAATAGCTTTTTAATACGAAATAGAAAGATGACTTTCTCTTTCAAAAAACGTCATTCAATATAACTTTTTTAAGAATCATCGACTAAAAGGGTATCCAACACCTAGTTAAAAAGTAATCTATACCTAATTATTAAAAATATGTCTAGTTATTGATGATTTGCACTACTTCCTCTTTTTCTTATAACTATCGCTTACCTGTGTGCTCTTATACGTTCCAGTTCTTGTTTTAGTTTACGTTCACGTGTTCTCAGTATCTCTTTTTGGTTGTCCGTTAAAGACCAACCAATTCTTCGTGACGTTGATATATTGGCATCTTTTGCCTGAGCCCAAATATAAGGTATTTCAGCCATGGCCACTTGAATTCGAGCCTCTGCACTAGTAGCATGCAAACGTAATATTTGTATTACTACTGAATAACGGTCCATGACCGGTAAATTGAAGTAGGATTCTAAAATTGATTTTTGTGCGAAGCTCAGTGATCCTTTACTCACAAACATACACGTTAAACGTTTATCACTGTATCCCTTAGCTTGACGCAAATCGTCAATTATGGCTTTTAATTCTTCTAATTTACCTTTTCCGAAGAGTGTTTTACGTTCCAGAGATTCCAAAGGAACTTTTAAAGACAAAGCTACATGCCAGTTTGGTAATGAATGTATTAAAGCTTCAGCTTCTTTGAGTTGATCATCTGGACTAGTAGATATATTACGTTTAGGTCCCCATTTCACATAAGGTTGTATTATTAAAACATTATGAGCCATTTCAAAATTCCGTCTAAGACGCATAGCACCGTTAGCTACTTGTTCATACTCACTAAAAACATAATAAATGATGTAGATAAAGAAATAATTTTGATAAAAGCCTTAATAACTAAATATGCGAACCTATCCTCTAAATTCAGAGAATCATTTTCATAGCCTTTCGCATTTTCTTCGACATCAGATTCCTTTTGTTCTTTGTTTTCGTAGTGATGTTTGGAATTACGTAGACCTTTCACGCCAATATTTCGTGTATATTTAAAACGTTTAAAATTCTCCTCATTCGTATTTAAAAATGGCATTTTCGTAATTGCCACAGCCTTGACATGTGTGGTGAAAGCTTTAATTCGTAATATTTTTGTTGTAAACATCTTTATACTTATAATTAATACAGTTCTATTTGATTAATATTCGTTTTCCTTTAGTATAGTATGTTTATCTTCTGCTGCCATCCAAGCTGCTTGACAAGATTTAGTTCGTGTACTGGTTATATGATAAGCTATTCCTGTAGCTGTTAACGCTGATATCAATATATTATATTGTAAAGGATAATATATCTTCTTTTGTATAATCTTTTGTGCAAAATATGTACCCGAGAATCCTGAAAATGAATTATTTAAATAATTATGCAATAGAATATATTAGAATTTGGGACTACATTTGGAAAACGTTATCACTTTACTCACCTAAACAAAAAGAAGCCAAACCGGTAAACAACGCTCTAGTCATACAATTCATATAACCGTCGAAACCTGGATGTTTATCTCGTTGCTGATCCTTTAAACGACGTATATCATTCATAATAAACACAATTTATACACAACTTTGCAGTAATAACACTTTGCTTAACCATTCAATAATTGTTGTTAATGCATTTACAAAATGTTAGGTTATGTTTGTGAACATCTGTTATAACTTTTAGGTTTTTTGTTTGCCATACTAAAGTGTAGGTTTTGTTTTTAGTTTGTGAAGAACTCGCATCACTGGCATCACTGGCATTTCTGTTATTGAATTAATATTTTCAGAAGTTATCACAAAAAGGAAAAAATATAAAATAATTTTAGAAGCCGTAAATTTTTATAAACATTATGGCTGAGCCTACGCAAGTGGAATCTACACCTTCGGTGCGTTTAACAAATGATGACTTTCGTAAGTTACTGGCCACACCACGAGCGCCGCCTCCTGGTTCTTTGGCTACAACCAATTTTGCAACGCCAGCATCGACCGAAAAGAAGCGAAGTTCCCATGGCGGAAGCAGTGAACGTGGGGATTTGAGACGTAAAAAGAAAAATTTCTATGCTGCTCTTAAAAAGCAAGAAGACAATAAGCTACAAGAATTATCGGAAAAGTATCGCGACCGGGCGCGGGAACGTCGCGACGGTGCAAATCCAGATTATCAGAATGTCAGTTCTGATCATGGTAGCACGAATGCTTATCGTGCTGTAGCACCAGATCTAAAATCTGGCATAGATGCGGCCGAAAGAAGAAAACGTATTATTCAGGAATCAAAGTTTTTGGGTGGTGACATGGAACACACTCACTTGGTGAAAGGTCTTGATTATGCTCTATTGCAGAAAGTACGTTCCGAACTGCAAGTGAAAGAACAAGAAGAGAGAGAAATGGCTGCGGCCGAAGCATCGGAAAAATTAGCAGAGGCTGCCGCCGAACGTCTTGAAGCCGAACGACGTGAAGCAGAAGATACTATGGCTATAAAAGGTTCAATGGCACGTAATATTTATAATTTAGTGCAAAGTAAGCGATCAAAAGAAATACAACGTATGGAATTGTTCGCTCCAAGTCGTATGGCATACGTCATTGATTTAGAAGATGATACGGGAGAAACAGATATACCCACTACACTCATAAGATCGAAATATGAGGTGCCAATTAACCGCGAAGACGCAGCCACTCTTACTACCAACGACATAGTAATCAATAAGTTATCACAAATTCTTTCCTATTTAAGAGCTGGTGGACGCAATAAAAAGAATAAAAAACGTGATAAAGATAAACCATTGTTCTATGATAAGGAGGTGGAGCAATTAACTTCAGTAGCAAAATCAATTACTAAAGCACCAGTGGGTGATAGTATTTATGACGACATCGGAGATTATCAGCCTTTGGCTCAGAATGACAGCAAATCTTCAAAATCAGATAAACACTATTCTGGTAACACAAATGAGAAGCCGCCCACTTATTTCGGGGATAAGCGCACAGAAGACGTTGAACCTATTATTACTGCTATACCACCTCCTCCTAAAATAACTAAATCCTCGATAGCTTCCCGATTTACTAACGAACCCGAAGGCTATGCTGAATGTTACCCAGGCTTAGAGGAAATGAACGATGCAATTGATGATTCAGATGATGAAGTTGATTATACTAAAATGGATTTGGGTAACAAAAAGGGACCTATCGGACGTTGGGATTTTGATACCCAAGAAGAATATTCCGACTATATGAGCACTAAGGAGGCCTTACCGAAAGCGGCATTTCAATATGGCGTTAAAATGCAAGATGGTCGCAAGACACGTAAACATAAGACAGACAAAAATGAAAAAGCCGAATTGGATCGCGAATGGCAAAAGATTCAGGCAAGTATCAAAAATTTCATTTTCTTGACAATTACTTTTTACAAAATCGTTTACAGGGCATAATACAAAAACGGAAAATAAAATCATCTAATGATGAGCCAGAGTATAAACAAGCGAAATACTAAGATGCTTTATCAAAATTAGTTCGAAATGCTTCATTAATCGGCCGTAAGCATCCTACATTAAAAAACGAAGAGTAACGAAAACAAATATTAGAAATACTAAAAATTAATGTTGAATATAGTTTTGAGAAAGTTTCTTCGAACTGTGCTTGAATAAAGAACTTCGCTTGTGCTTATGTTAAGAACAAACGAATCAAATTATTGTATTTTCTATTGTCTACGATTAAAATTGAATTATTGCTCTATATTATTAATAATAATAGAATAATAGCATCAATAAAATAGGAAAAACGAATTATGTAAAAAAGCTTGTGACATTAAATTTGTTTTTCATATAATTTGAGATAACTTTAATATAATAAGAATTAGTTTGAAAATTTGATCTATATTTTCATGGATTTTATAGCATTCATACATATTCCAACTACTCTTAGAGAATAAGTCTAAAGAGATTTTGGATATTGCAACTAATTTAAAAGAGAATTGCTTGATCATTTTTGTAGCTTGCAGCAATTTCTTACATTCAAGGAAAGTGTCTCTTAGCTTTATCACGTTTAGATATGTGACTTCTTCTTTATCTAAAACTTGTCTCATTGTCATTATTATAGTCGTGATAAAGAAGAAGAACACTTTTTATAAAATTGCAGAGAAAAAAACCCTGGTAATAAGTCACGTTGATTTTTGTCTGGGAAATTTTTTCAAAAATTAATGAAACGAACTTTTCAAATTAGTTTTTTTTTTTGTTTAAATATAAAAAATATTCCTGTGAAAAGAAAGATAAGAAATAATCTAAAACTATCTACTAATGTAATGATTCATAAATAGACTAGTGGCTCTGAGGTTTTTTTTGGGGCGTAATTCTCATAGAATTCCGTGCTCTATGTTGTAAAACAACTAAATAATAATATATGTGCAGACGTGTTTAAAAGTGCGGCTGCTGTATTTCTACAAATTTACTATGGCCAAATGCCAAATGCAAAAATTGTCAAGTGATCGTTGATAGATTTTCTTTTATTATCTACGTATGCTTACAAACTCCACGTAATCCTCACTTTCTGGTAAGTTAACTACTTGTTTTTCTTTGTTTATTATTTAAGTTAAGTGACAACGAAGTCCAAACGTAGCCCGTCCCACAAGGTGCTTAGGCATAGTAAACGAATGAGAGAGAATGACATTGACAAATTTGTTAAAATTCAGAGATTCAAGCGTTTGGCTCCGTACTCTCAATCAAAAGCCAAAAATGGGACGCAACAGTCTCAATCTGACAAATGCTTCCAGCTCATCCTCTGGTAATGAAAAGCAAACAAACAGTTGTTCTTACCGCCCACAGGTTTCATCCATTCATATATTTTTATAAAACAAAAAAAAACAAAAAAATTATAATAATAATTCATGTAAAGGCATGCTTTTCACGGGATCTTTTATAGGATAGAAATTCTAAAGCATGCATTGACGTGCGACAAGACATCTTCTACTCTTTTTTTTTAACAATTTTTACCAAAAAAATACCAAAAATTAGACTTTGTCATATAAAAAAACTTACTTTTCATGGGATAGTGTCTAGAAAATAGATCTACCAAATTTGGTATAATTTTTATTTGGATAATTTTTACATCAAATTGCTATTATAGATCAATTTTCACCATAAGACACAAACATTAGATTGGGGAAAAGGTAATCCATCCAATCTTATAAGAACTTCAGGACTTTATTTAACATTTCGAATTGGAAAATAATGGATTACCTTTTCCCCAAACTAATATTATCTAAAATTTAATCTACAGCTTTCTATTCGTAAGAATTCTTATTGGGAGTTGACATAGAAATAGTTCGATTTAAATCGATTTTCATTAACGTCATTTCGTGAGCCATAGCACGCCAGTATACCAAATGTTGTCTATTGCGACCTGTAGGTGGAACATAAAAATACATGGAGGGACAGATAGATTTAAATCGACTTGGAAAGTAATTCCGAAGGAATTACAATCTCAATTTTACAATCTCAATATATTAGTTTGGGGAAAAGGTAATCCATTATTTTCCAATTCGAAATGTTAAATAAAGTCCTCAAGTTCTTATAAGATTGGATGGATTACCTTTTCCCCAACCTAATATTTGATGAAACAATTTACGCATTAACTTTAGTCTCCTAATAAAAAAAATTCACGTACATAACGATAAAATCTATTCTCGTTTTTTATGTGTCATCTGTTATAATTAATACTCAGATTTCTCTTATGTTGAGTTAAAAGTACATTGTATATATGTCATTCTTCAATTGGAATTTTATTGCAGATTTAAATAAAAGACGTTACGTAATTATATTAGTAATGTTATAAATTTTTTTTTTGTATATTACTTAGCAGCATTAATATATATATGCTTGTCTGTAACTATTAATTATTATTGCGAATGAAGCAATGCGAAGTTTTGCATTATTATTTATAATTTCTATTATATATGCATGTATGTACATGAATAAAATGAATGCTTAATGGTTTGTTTAGAGAAAATTTTAAATATAATTTTGACATAGGAAGAGATTTAAGTTTGGAAGGAAGGAAGGAAGGAAGAAAGAAAAGTGTTTGAGTACACAAAGACAGTGAAAATTATTTACAATTAAGTTAAAACTACCTACGCAAGTAAATGTAAATATTTTTATTTCTCTTTTCATTACGGTTTGTAAAATAGATCGCGTTGGGAATGCTTGGTAATATCATAATTAAATTTTGAATTAATTAATTAAAGTTTAGAATTTTTTTTAAATTTAAAAAATCTTTGGTTATTTCTAAACATGAAACGGACCCTTTTTTTCATAATAAATGCTTTTTTTTTGTTTTTTAATTTATCTACGTTTTATCGTCTGATAACTCTATTTCGTTCTGATTTAATCGTTCCAATTATTTACTGAGCCAGCGGCTGAACAATGTGTTGCTGATGATGACGATAAACTAATGCTAGCGCCGGGAGAGTTTGATTGCGGTAGACGTCTTTTTTCCACTAATTTTATGTCTTTAACACATAGATCGTGTTTGGATTTAGCCGCGAATTTAATAACGGCCTGCGTAGAGACCTGCGGTACATGTCTTAAATCAAGCCATACAAGTTGTTCGCATTTGGCTAAATGCTCCAGTGATAGTTCTGAGACTAAACGGCATGCACTCAAATTTAATTCAACTAGATTAGCAATGGCAGTTGATGACGTTCCAATTTGTGCTACGCCGGCATCAGTAATACGCTGACAAGACGACACGTCCAAATGTATTAGATTTGGCAAAGATTGCGTTACGTAACGCAGAGCAACGTCCGATATATCGGTACCGGCTATTTTTAATGTCTTTAAATCTCGCAAACGTGTTTTTGAGTCAGTTAACCCGGGTCGCGAATCTTTTGGTGGTGAAAGTACATCACGTATAGCCGCATCATTTAAACCGCGTACGAAACTCATATCTAATATCTGCAACGGGGGACATAGGCAGGTGTGCAAAGCAAGTACCGCTTGTATTGGGCAGTTTTGAAGTGAGAGATTCTTCAAGGCCGGTAAGCGAGCAATTACCCAGGCCAATTGACGCTTAGCAATCTGAGTCCAATCTAGAATAAGATGTTCTGGTTGTCTTCTTACTATAGCGGTCAGTAGGGAAGCTGACAGCTTCATTTCTGAGCAATTCATAGTTTTCCATAAATCAGGATCCACTGACACGTTTGACCATACCTTACACACCGAACAGCAAGCCACCAAAGTTTCTTGAGGCAGGTAGCGGAATATAATTTTGAGGAGAGTTGGATCCAAAGCTAAATTGGTAGTAGCGTGTGTTGTACCATTGCCATAACCCATATGAGCCGAGGGTCTTACCACATATTGTGGTTTTTTGAGTACGCGTGTTGATGAGTTAAGCATTTGCTGAGCCAACTGCGAACGTATTGAATTTTTTTTACGGCCTACTTGCCCGCTGCCACCCCCTGTGGTGCAATCTACCGATGCACTTGCGTCTATGCTGTCTTGCATACTACTGCACATGCTGAGACCGTCATCGCTTTTTCGCCGCTTCACTTTCTCCGTTACTGTGGGTAAATTGCCAGGCGAAGGAGTGTCATAACTGCGTTCGGTTTTCACTTCAGTGGGTAAGTGTCTTTTTAAACTATGCTTCCAGTTGGTGACATTTGCGCCACTTGCTTCCATTTCTGATTCACTGGTGAAAACGAAATCGTTGTACTGGGTGACATTTGTATGCAGATGCGAATCTGAATGTTCACCCGTTGTAATGTTAGCTCCGCCTACAGATGTTCGTCGCACTTCTGATGACTTCTGACGGGCGCGAAAATGTCTTGGCTGGAGAAGAGTGATAAAAAAAAAATTACTAAAAATAAGCAAAATTAAACCGTTTTTGTACGTACTTTATAATCATTATTTTTTCCGGAACGACAACAACTCGGACACTCCCAACTGTTAGGCAAATCTTCATTCACAATTCCTTTAGCTTCGGCAGCATCTTCGGTTCCATCTAACGCCGACAATGCACAATCTGGATGGGCAATTTCATAACACACCGAACATTCCATTAGAGATGACGGCCCATCTAACGAGGCCAATTGTTTGGTTTGAGGTGAAACGGGAGTTTGACGCCATCCATCCAAATGACAGAACACACACTGAGCCGTAACTGGTAGCATAGGGGACAAGCACTGTCGCATCATACATGTCTGTTTGGCTCGTCCTGGTCCCCCAAATTTAACCATATCCAAGCAGAAGCTGCACTCACCACAATCCGAACGTTGACAAGCAGCGCAATTTTTGCACCTTGTCCGACGTCTGCGCGGCTGTCCTAGCCCAGTGACATTAGGGGATAGTTTCGATGACTCAATGGGGGAATGGCAGCTATCGGTTGTTGTGTTCATGCCGCCGCCGGGTGTTTGTGTTTGTATTGGCAACAAGTTTTGATTTGATTGTACGGATGCATTAGTAGAGGAGCAAGAAGCTATTACACTGACCGCATTACTGCTAGCAGCAGCGGCCACAGCATTAGCTAAATGCATTTTTTTCGGAGGACGATACTTCATACTATCAGGTGGTGAAACAAACGTAACCGGTTCTAAAATTCAAAATAGTTAAAAATTAAAATCTTTTTTCGATTGTTTTGAACAAATTCAACCTGCTTGGGTTCCATTTTGAGTCGGTTCCTTTTTGACAGCACTCACTATTCCATTCTCGTTAGTCACTGTGCTAGTTTCGCGGATTACCGAGTTGGGACTAGAATTTATATTCGATACGGCTGCGGCAGCAGCTTGCGCAGCTTCTAATTGCTGCTGTTCTCTTATAATCTCTGCATTTTTTCGAGCAATTTCCTGTTTGATTTCTTGTTTTACTCGCACGCGGTCGTATAATTGAAAATGCGGATGCATTTCTCCAGGCGGCTTTAGGACTGACTCACCCGTTATAGCCAATTCTGGTTTATCTTTGCAATGGCGTTCTACTAACGTGCGTACGTCTTTTATTAATGCCACTGGATCCCGAACTAATTCGGGAACACACTTTTTATGTGGGGGTAAATCGTACAAATACATTACAATTTCCTTCAAGCCGAACAATTCATAATGGGTCAAATGTATGTGAGGACGCGAGCACATCTCATTTTCGTCTAACGAAGTTTCACTGTCCAAATGCGAATGTCCTAGCAAAACGTAGACATAACGAGCTAATACATACCACAACATTTCGGTAAAGAAGGGATAACGAAATTTTTGTGGTACTTTAGTTACATCCTCAACTAGAGCCGTTTTCAATTGCTTTACAATGCCAAAGGAATGCAAAAAATTACCACCAAATACCAAAGAATCTGTCGGAGTATAAACGGCATGAATCCAACCGGTGGGTATAAAAAAAGTATTGCCCGCCGTTAAATACACTCGAGCGCACTTTTCCACTGTATCACCGAAAAATATGTCGGATTGTTTGCCAGAGAGTACCCATTTTTCATACAGCTGCAAATTTTTCTCGGTAGGCGGTATAAGCCAAAAGACTTTACTACCCTTGAGTATATGATACCAAACTGAAGTGCCTCCGAAATCGATATGGAAATCGGTGTAACAATTTTTCACTGACATTAAACAATATTTTTGCACTTTAGGGTACATCATGTTACCTAAAATGTTTGTGCCTTCTTTTTGAGCATCTTTCAAACGTTTCGGCCAAACAACATCCACCCAATCAATTTGTCTTACAATATCAGGACTTTGTATATAATTATCCAAACGAGTATGAGAGAATTCTAATGAGATTACATTAAGCAACCGATCCTTTTGCGGGCTATCATAATACTGTTGCCATTCTTTCATGGTCATTTGCAGGTTTTTTTGCGTATTCACATCCATTACGTCGAGTATACGCCGCGAACCGACACATAAACGTACATCATTCACTGTAAACTCGTTCGGATCCGGCATTCGTATGCCTAAACCAGTTTTCTCACGAAACAAAAGCGGTATATTAAACCCATATTGTTGTAAAAACCTGAAAGTAATCGATATTCAAAGTAATGCTTAATGTAATAATAAAGAAAGCGCAATACAAAACTAACAAATAGAACAACAATATTATATGGATAAGATATTGATTCAACGAACGCTTGAACTTTAAAACAGGGTACGATTTGGAGAGTCGAATATCCGCAAACTGTCTTAATTAAATCCCCAAGCCTTATGGTATATGCATGTCAAGATCTGGCTAATTACCAAAGTCCAATTAAATCGACGTTATCTTATTCATGTAATACATTTGATTGATAACTTACGCTACTGTTAAATCGGATCCATTCATTTCTCGGACCATGCCAGTTTGAGCAAATTTAGATGATTTAAGTTTCTCAGCAACACTAAAACCTCGCGTGCCTTCCAAATCATCGTCACCCAAAGCCCATTCTTCCAAATAAAGTTTACGCTGCTTACGTTCACGCTGAAGTTAAACAAAAATAATAATACATAAAATATAAGTTCGGATCATGTTTTTCAGAGAGACCTTAAACATATTACAAATCATTTTTTTTTAATGTAAAATTTAATGGACTAACGTATTAAAGCCCTTGTGCACAGATCTCTGCGTCGGTCTTACGTGAATGATCACTTTGAAGCTTTACCATACGTTGCACCTGAGTACAGGATCATGAATGTTTGAGAAAATACTTCAAATCAACATGTTTTTTTTAAGTATTCTTCAATAATTTATATCTCATTAATTTCCTCTTTCTACTCCAGTGTTGAATTGTGGACAAAACCAAAATTTTGCGATACAACATATATTCGGCGTATATTCGTACTTTAACAATTGTTATTCTATTCATGAATTCGATGGTAATTGCATCACTACTGACACATGTACCTGACAGGAATATAGCAAATTCTCTAAAGAATTTCAATTTTATTGCTTTATAGGTTTACTTCTCACTAAAAAGATGAACGTTTCTCCAGCCATCTAAAGTATACTGCATAACTCATGCATTAATTATTATGTGATTTATTTATTTCATCACATACAATCTTTGATCTATTTCACTAAAATTCATCTCTATTATGTTTTTAAAAGATTTTCGCACGACTCTGTCTTTATTCGAAAAATTTGGTGTAATGAACACAATTTTAAATTAATAAACCAAAAAAAAAATTTGGGATTTGTATTGGATATCACATGAGATTAAATAATTGACGGGAATGCAGTTATTTGGCTTTTTATTAGTTATCAGATAGTGTCAAAATTCTTACATAGAAATTATTCTAGTAATGAAAAAGAAGAGTAAATAGTTTTTTAAACGAACTTTATGTCCTTTCGTCAGTTTTCAATTATTTTTGTTACACTAGGCCATCGACGCAATTAACTATACAACTATAACATTTAAGATGATTACGCCTTTATTACACACTGATAAAAGTTGCGTGACAAGTGCCTTAAACTTGTTATATCCCTAATCTGTTGTGGTGGATTTAAAAAAACATCTTACTTTCTCAGGCAAACAAAATCAAACAAAAACCTCAAAGTTTACCATCATACCATTTCATATCAGACATGTATGTTGTTGTTGTGAAACGACTCTTAATCAAGAAACAAATTGAAATTGAAATTTTTACTTTGCGCATGGCTATGAGGCAGCCAAGGGTTTGAGTTTAAAATTGAGTAAATTTCTTAATGAGAGTATTGTGATTCATAACACACACACACACACAGAGAGAGAAGCTAATGAGCAAAACTATTGAGGTCTGTTCCTTCTTTCTTGATGCGTTGATTTTGCAAATTCAATGCAACGTAACAAGCAAGTGCAGCAAGAAGTTGATTATAAAAAAGAAGTTCATAAACAAGATAAAAATCAATACTTTTGAAAACTTCATAATAAAAAGAAAAGAACAAACTAAACAAAAAACAGCTGATTTTATGAATTGTCATGTAGCGCAAATATTTTTCCGTCAAGTGTTGATGAGGGTACAACAGTTTTATTATTTTTAATTTAGCAAAAAAAAGTGTTCACATTAAAAAAAAAAACATATTTTGATTCAACAATTAGAAGAAGGATCGATTCTGTGATGTATAATCTTAACAACGTTGCATCTCAAAAAAAAAAAAAAAAAAAAAGAAAAACAAACAATCAGAATGAAAAATAATAACTTTACATCATTTTCTTTTTTTAATACAATTCATTAAGATACCCAAGTTACCGTAAAATAGGCATAGACAGTAAAACTAATAAATAACAATTGTAAAAGCATTTTGACAATTTCCAGCGGTGCAAAATGACTGCCAGAAAATAATGTCTTTCCAACACACAATGTTTTATCCACTAATTCAGTGCATCAAAGTTAAGATTATTTATTCCTCTTTAATGGCAGCCCTAAGTGAGTGCGATTGCTATCTACGCTCGTTCTTTATAAATGATAGTCTTTTCTTCAGTTCAAATCCCAATCGTTACATTGATGTGATGCAGTGATCAATTAGCCCTCGTATGCGGCAGTCATTTAATAGTGATTTCCTACGAATTTGTTTTATTTTTCATTCGTACGTGTTTACAAAAACGCGCTAAGTAGCCAAACACATGCGCGCGTACACGCACACACGTATACCACACTCATAGAGACTTAAACCGTAGCGACCCTCTTTTACATACTCTTTTTGCACTTGCCATGAAGCTGGTCGGCTGTTGCTATACACTAATTTATGCATTTATGCTTTTAAACTTATGTACCTGCGATACATCTTCGACTTACAAACAACATACGTATCGTATCGTATTGTTTCAGATATTGCTTTTCTAATGTCGACGTTTTAACCCCACTTATGAGATGACTAAAAAAGAAAAAAAGGGTAATGTTAACCACGTTGGTACCCTTTAAGGCAATAATATAAAATCTATTCGATGCGTAGTATCACTGAAGTACATTTATATGTTGATCTCATTCTTGTTGCTTCTACTACAACAATCATTATAACTGAAAATCATTGGAAAGAGAGTTTTGCACATTCAAGCACATGTGTTTATGTTTATATGGTTGTGTGATAAATAAATGCATGTGTATATATGTATATGTATAGGAAACTGGTCTGTGAATGTCTCCTGCATAGAATTATTTTTGTATATCTACACAGTCATATATGTGCAGATAGGAGCGAGCTCCAAAAATATATTTCATCTAAGAGTAGGTTGATGCATTTTATTTTAAGAAGCTACACTCGCCCTTTGTTATGTTTGTCTCGCGAATATGAATTTGTTTTTTAAATGTAAAAACACGACAGGAATCATTAAATTCATAAATATTTACATTTTTATGTTTTTATTTCATTTTCTTTTTCATTTCATAGATTGGAACGCATTGAATAATGATATCGATTAGAAATTAACTAAAAAGCGAAACACGCCGCACACAAGTCAAAAAAAAAAACCCTTCACTATTCTCTCTTCGCATGGAATGTAAAAGCAACTTATATACTATTTAGTTTATTTTAAATAATATAAGGGCAACAATTGAAACTATACACAGGCATTCACAGAGAAGTGAACAAATATTATTAAATTGAGCATTCGAAGTGCAAAAAATTATTTTAAATTTCTATTTCAATTTTCAAAAATCAACTTGTGTTCCAAATTTACATTTATGTTTACCCTCCCCCCTCTGTGTTTCTGTGTACCTGTCTCTTTCCTCTCTTCCTCATTCTTGCTTATCAATATCATGATACGTAGCGACACCACGATTAGTTTAAAAGAAGAGCAATATTTCCCCATTTTTTACAAGATATCGTTGAATTGTGAAATTTTTAAATGACATTAAATGTACAACTTGTCATAACATACGCCTGATAAGGGGAAAAACTACTGGCACCTTGAAGCTGTGTAAGAAAAGGTGTAGTTTTTGATTATCGTTATAAGAATGGAAGTCCCACTTGACCTAATATTAAGTAATCGATTGTGACCCAATGTTAAGTGAAAAGAGTAATGTCTACTGACAATAGTGGGAAGGGTAGTTGTATATCAAATTTCGGATCTTTATCGCCATTTCTATCGCAAAAATTTTTATAATAAATTACCAAAAATATGTCACATCTAACCCTCTAGATGCTAAAAGCAGAAAGTTGAATACCAACGTCTATATTCAAATATTAATTTTTTTAAATCATTTTAGGTTGTGTATGCGCTGTTACTGGACGATGAAACGATTAAGGAAGATTGTACGAAACACGCCTAGATTTGCACCAACAAAGAGTATGTTCAGTATCACAAGACTGTACCATTTAGCCTCGATATGGCTAAAAGTAACTGTAACGCGCAAAAATGCTAATAATTTACACAAACACATGTGAAACCCTTGATAAAATGCATACTTTAGCTGTTAAATACTTACGACAAGACAAGGATGTTTAGCTTTTAAACACCCAGAACAAAGATATTTAATTGCTAAAAGGCTGGACACATTCCAGGCTAACATTTCCTGGGCAAGTTGTGCTATATGGAGACGAATTTTGTCATACTGAAAACTTACAATATTATCACGTTTGCCGTCTTACGCTAGTAGTTTATCGTCAGAATTTTTGCCAATAATTGTTGATAGCATTCCCTAACGATGGTTCTCTTGTGTTGAAATAAATCATAACCTACGACACCCACTATCCACCAAAAAACAGACAACGCGTTTATTTCGAAGTCTTTTCACAAACTGTGTCAACAAACTTTTTTTGGATTTTATCTTGAAGCACTCGCACATTCGCATCTGTTGTTTACCTTCCGGCTTATAAGCATTGATACATAAATCGTTACCATATAATCTTATGCACACCAAATGATATGAATACTTCTTTGAGATTTTGTCAAATTATGTAGGATCTAAGGAGAATTAACCCTTCTTATGGCATCATCAGCTGATTATTATATAGAAACAGGATAGACAAAATAATATGAAGACTATGCAATATAGAGTAGTAGCAAGATTTCGGCCAAACAACATAAAAATATCGTAACAAAAACAGTTGACAGTAGAACTCAACACTTACTTGAGTACTTGAGCATGATGCGAGATCTGTACGATGGAAGCTTCACAAGCCGAACAT
>KK351241.1:196457-210128 GCA_000671755.1 Glossina brevipalpis
CTATCTGCAGTAACGTACTTTTTGAGTGGCTTTAAAAAAAAAAAAAAGGGAAATTTTTAATTGGTACTTTCGACTCGATGGTCTCCTCTCTCTTTATCCGACCTTACTCATATTTGAGATCGTGTAAGAAGGAGCAGAGGAAGAAGAAGAGAAATATCAAAATGTTGATATAGTAAAATTGAAACATTTCCTTATCAATCGTTTGTTGTAGTTAGTTGACTTTGATACAAGAATTCGTGATGTTTGTACAAATATAACACATTCACAATCACATATGGTTTTATTTACCATTGAATGCAACAAATTTCTTTTTTTTTTTTTAGATTGTATCTCTGAAACTCTTATTAAATCTTTTTATATAATTGAAATCAATCTATGTTCAGTTTGTTCTTCTATGCATTCTTTTAAGTTTTGTGATAGTATTAGTAATAAATAATAAATAAATGAAAATTACACAAAAGAGAGTTCTCTTCTCACAGATTCCTGAAAAACTTTTCAAATATTAATTTTTTTTTTTCTTAGTATTTTTTTTAATCATGAACACACAGCAGCCACATGCATACACATAAATATATATACATATATACATATATATGCATTCCGTTCATATGTCCTTTTTATGGTGTTTGATTATAAACATTTATACGTATCGTCGTTATTCACATACATATATACATCAAAATATACACATATATATATACTCATATACACACACAAAGGTACACATTGGAAAGAAAAGAAACTTGTTTCGCCAGTTATTTAAACGTGTCATCAACAAAACATTATTATCGTCTTTACTTAGTTCTACATACGTGTAAAGAACTTAGGACCTTGAGTGCTTGTTTTTGTATGCATTTTAAAGTCTTTACTTTTTGGTCGTCGACGGTATGCTGTTGTTGCAACAAAAAGCGTATGCACGGTTGAAATTAAATTTTGTTGAACTTTACCACAGGTCAAAGGCTAATATCTTGTATATTTAACGATATTGTGCACGTCAATAGGGATATGAGGATATGATTGAAATGGGCGAATCCAATCATGAGCGTAGTAATACAGAATAGTTTAATAATCTTATCAAGACACTTGAAATAACGGAGAGCACACTAAATTTCTATCTAAATAAATGGTTGCAATGTGTTCAAGTTCATGATCCGTAAATCCATCATGGTTTTTCTATTTATATTATCTCTTTAAGGGCAACTTAGCAATGAATTGAAAGCGAAATTAATTAAAGAACTTTGCCTAATGTTGTATAGTATGAAAGGAAATTCATAATTTTTATACTCACCACCGAAGAGAATTGAGAATTTATTTGTTTTATCTTTTTTTTTTTTTTTTTAGAAAACAAAGAAGGAAGCTTCAGAGATCTCACAAGGTGTATTTTTATATATACATATTCTGAGTTAGCATTAAATTTAGAATCGATTTAAACATATCCCGTCGGTTCGTCGATGATAAACATTCTCTTCGCTACAAAAATAAGGATATCGGTTTCAAATTTGGCAAAAGCTTCTTGGAAACTACCGAAGTATGCAGGATGCCATTGAAAACGGGCCAAATTGGTCATAGGGTACGGCCACAGTGGAACATAAATTGAGAATATATATAAATGTTCTTAAGAAGAAGAAGAAAATAATTGATCTCTTATTACTTATAAACCGTAACAGATGGATCTATAAAAATGGTCAAATTTATTAAACCAACTCTCCTCTACTATCCACTCATCCAGTAAGCTAGCTGTCCTCTAGAGGAGAATTGAAGCCGATATATTCATTTTTACAGCCATGAAAATGTTTATCAAAGACATTATTGCAGACAGACACACGAACACACTGATACACGAACATGCTTGAATCGATTCTAGTTTTGATGTCGATCAAGAATATACATATTTTATGGGCAATACGAAAATTACTCCCGGGTATCGTAAACAAAATGATCAAATTAATATATCTCCATACTTTGATGGTGGATATTAAAGCACAGAACCTTTCTTCTGTAACATGTAGTAACAGAAACCAGTGTAAAATCTATTGTCACTCATTGTTGTTGCTTTAGGCAGATAAGACTACAAATCTACATTTCCCTAAGGAAGGTAAACGTGAATTAAGACTCCTACGCTCGTAAGGTGACCAAATAGAAGGGCGACATCAAAGGAAAATATAGTTAAGGCGCGCAGCTTAATATTAACTGTAACTACGGCTACACTTTGAATTACATTAAAGTATGATGCACAAGGAATTGAAAAGCCACCTGTGTCGATTTAATGGTTACACTTCTTGTCTACAATTTCATACGCATTAACACCAATAATGTTATTATTAAGAAATTTCGGAAGTTTCAATCTCCAAAGTTACTCTCTAATTCAATGCAATTCGATAGTTTTATTTAATATTATTTTTCCTTACGCTTATATAGCAAATATCAAACATATATACTGTTAATCTAACTGTTAAATACATCCAACTATTCGTATAAATATAAAACAGTAATGAAAGAACAAAAAGAAGAAAATTCATTACTCGTAAAGACTCTTATCTCTCGCTTGCACTTGAAAAATGTGTTCACACACGATTGTGGACACAATTAATTCATTTAAATTTTTGTCCATTCTTGCTCGTTAATGGTTCAAGTGTAATTTTCTTTTAATCACAACCTCCTAATAATAATAAGAAAATGAATTATTTTTTCTTTCCTTAAATCTTCAAAACACGGGCAACTTATTAAACTTACTTTAGGACTCGATCTGAGAAATAAGTGTTTACCGAATTCTTTGCTTTATTTATAGCCAGGAATGAGTATATAAAGATGAAAAACCGTTTAACTGTGTGATCGGTTAAAAAGTACATTACATGAAGTAAATAGCAGCAAATTTCGCTCTTTACCTTCTAAAATCTCTTTCATGTATAAATTAGTAAAAATGTCTTTTAAATTCTATTGTTTTTCGCGATATTCTAGCCTCTAGCTAGGTAGCTAGCATCGTCAGAAACATGTTGGAATCTTATGCTCAGAGTTTAACACTAAACATGTCTTTCATGAATAAAATATTAAAAACTATACCATTTTGCCATATAACGATGTACTTCTAATAAAAAGATTCATATGGGAGGGTATCAGGCAAATAAGACTGTGTGCGGTAGTCCAAACTTATACTAATAAATTTATATTTCAAAGCACTGGATTAATGTCCATCACAAACATTAAGATTTTATGGTTATATAAAGATTATTTTTTACAAGAACTTTTATAAGAGGGTGGGTATAAGTCAAGAAATGGTGCTAACCAAACAAAATTGTCCACATTCATCTTCATCTATGTCAACATATGACTTTTGACCGTCGTTTACGGAAATACATTAAAAATAACAACATTTTTCCTTTTACCCGCCTTTTTTTACGGGTTTACCTTTCATGGTTTTTTTTTTTTTAGAAAAAATGCTTTATAGAGAGTGGTCGTGAAATTGATTTGATTCAATCCGCAATTGCAATAGTGTCTTTGTCCTTGAGCGAAAACGTGTGTGCATCCAGTTTCATTGAAATATTTCGTTAATTGCGACTTTCCAATTTAACATAAAAAAACATGGACAGACATCTGGCATTCCGGAAATAATTTTGAATCGAACGATAAATACATATTCGTACGTATCTATAGCATCTAATATAATGTCGAACTTTTCTGTGTATTGCATAAATAGCATACATCACATGCCACAAGTAACGTAGATAATAAAAAATTCTTCATTTCCCATCCGCAAATGAATTAAAACTAAAGAAAACAAAACAGGTATTCATTTTACATGTAAGGAAAAATTGATCTTCCTCGAGATATATAAAACTTTAATTGAAAGTTTATTAAATCAAGAGACCACACAACTCTGATAAAGTTTATTGATTCAAATATATATTATAAAGTACAATGCAGAATGACGGGAAACGTTTATCTTCTATCGCTTTCAACCTATTTTTTAGTGAACAAATGAACGTATGTAATTTATATGTAATTAAACTCGAATATTTTTTGTTTACTTTTCAGTAAAGAGTGAAAAATGTGCAAATTGTTACATCTGTGGATGATGCACCCTCTAAACTACATACTCTTAGGTAATGACTACCAACATATGATGAAGAAGAAAACAAATCTACCAAACTTTCAATTTTAATAATTTTTTTTTTTTTTGGAAAATCTCCAACGTTTGATGTTTTAAGCAAACGAAGCGCTTTATGTGATTAATGAAGAGTTAATAATATTGCGACTAAACATTTATGCTTAAACATAACTAAATGAAATTATTAAACCTTTTCTTATATTTGTAAGTTGTGTTTTTCGTCGTATATACAAAAAGTTTGCTAATTAGCGTCACATCGTTTATGATACATATTTTTTATATCAAAAAATGATGCCTTTTAAAGAAAATATTATGCCATGTACTTAATAGCGCTATAATCTACTATGTAAAATACATAAACTCAAAATTTATTAAAAGAGAGCAAAAAAATAGAGAGAATGAGAAATGCAAAAGACAACAATCACAATAAAAGCGAAAAGAATTTGTCGTGCGGCGTTAGTTGAGCTGCTGCCCACAGTAGTTGCGGACGTGCGTAAACTTTTATCTCAGCACTTAACTCGTATATATATATATATATATACGTATATACATATATGTATGCATGTGTATATTACAATATATGTAAACGAATACAAATGAAAAATTAAATAACATACGATAAATTAAACTGTAATGTTACGCTGTGCAATTATTAAATGCGCGTACGCAATCAATTTCATGTGAAAATTAATTTAAAAAAAAAAAAAAAGATAAAAGTTAAAACAAAAAAAAAAAGAGAGGAAAAGAACATAAGGGAAGAATTTAAACAGTTCTAAGAAACTTACAATTACAGCTTAATTTTAATATTTATTAAATAAATACTAAACAAAAAAGGGCTTACCAGTTGACGTTTTTGGCCGCTTTTCTGCTGCTGCTGTTGCTTTCCAGGCGATTCCCTTGTTTCGGCCATCGCCACTTAAAGTTTTCTTCACTTTTTCTTTAGTCTTAACTTAAAACACTTTTTAATAAAATTGTAGTTGAACTTAGGAAAGGTGTCGAAAACAATTACTGCAAATTATTAAAGAGACATAAGAATGTTTATGTGTCTAAGATTTTCTTTCACTTTCAATTCTCTATCTATTTTTGTTTTAATATTTTATCTTAATGCTCTTATCAGTTAAATTAACAATATTGCAAACTAAACATTTTATTGTTGTTGTAATTTTTAAAAATTTTTAAAAAGAAAACATGACGTTTAAGCTTTTATAGCTTTTCTTTATCAGTATCTTAATTCCATTGCTTCATTAGTTAATAAATTATTGATGATGTTACACGCACAAACATATACACGTACATACCATCAACACTTAAATAGCAAACGCATATTTATTAATCTCGCTTAAGTGGAGAGCAAGACACTCTATTCTCAAAAATAAATCAAAAAAAAAAAAAACGTCAAACACTATAAAATGCAGTTCCATCGAAAATCCACAATTACAAGAACTATCCACAACGACTACATCTAGTTAACTAAAGCGATCGGTAATATTGTCAGCAAACTGGCGTTTGTTGGCAATTTTTTTTTTTTTTTTTTACGTTAACTGCAGGAGTTTACAGCGTTCAGTCCACTCATTTCAAACCATGTGTTCTATGTATGTATCTAAGCCAGAGAGCAGAGACTTGCGACTTATTGTGAACTTAAGACGGAAATACGACACATAAACGTATATATTATTTATATTATAGTACAGCTTTAGTAACTCACTAAATAAGTGTTTCATTTTCAAGTCATTTCCTAACTTTACAAAACCATCAAATCGTTTGTAGAAAACAAAATAATAGCATTTTCGTTTTCCCAAGGATACCAGAAAAGCCTTTATTTTTTTTTTTTTTTTATAATCAAGAAAATCGAATGTTTAATTCAGCTTTGGCGGATTTAAACATTAAAAGAAATTTTAATTTAAGAATTAATTGTAGCAAGCTTTGAAGAATTTCTTTAAACATGGCATCACTGCTCTCTCTTTCTCTTAAAGCAATGCATGCATTGCTGTGTTTGTTTGATGGTATATTTTTTGTGTTTGTATTTTTAAAAATAATAGTGGAATGTGGAATCGTTGAGATGGTACGGTATGGTATGGTGTTTATCTCCCTCTCTTCTTATAAAAGTGTATGCGAGTATTTAACTCTATAGCTATCTATGTATTTATATATATATTCTATACATTTGAATTTATTTCACAGGTCATTGAGAACATGTTTGCTCAGTTTTTCAGTCGATTTTTAACAGTGGCCGGCTGAATATATTTTATTAGCAGTTATTTTCTTTTCCGTCTATTTTAACGTTTATATGTCGATTCGATTCGTTCTTTTCTGCATACACCTTTTTGTTGTTGCTTTCGAAACTAAAAGAACTATATATATATATATGTATATATATGTATATATAGAGTATAGTTCTATATGAGCGTGTATGTATGCGCGTTCATAAATCCTACACTTTAACGACTTTTGTTTCTGAAATTAGCGGCATGATTTTCGTTTTACATTTAAAACGTTTGATACTTTTTCATGTCACGCACACTTGTAAAGTATATCTTTGTTATTTAGCGTTTTCCAATGAATAATATATAACTCAACTTCACAAATTTTATGCATTAATTAAAACAATTGACAAAAATCATTTTTAAATATTTTTCTCCCTTTATGATTTTTTTCAAGTAGGTGCTTTTTATACTCTGTACTTATACTATAGCATTCTTTTGTAAAACACTCAATGATGACGAGATTTTCATTTTCTTTCTTAAGTTTTTTTTTTATGATTACGCTATTGAATTTATATGAATATTTTGCAAACATATACAATAAACTTTTTTGTTTACCTCCTCTTAAATTTTCATTGTAATTAATTTAATCATTTCCAGCAATACTTGCAGTTTTTCCGTTTTCATTGAACTTAAAAGTATTTTTTTTTAAATTATTTTCCAAAATTTTTGCGTTAAGATGACTTTTTCCACAAAATATATCAGATTTTTTTTTTGGTTCGTTATTTCTTTTGATACGAAAAAACTTGTAATATCTTTTCGCAGTAAGCTGCGCTAAACACGTCCACACCTTCCAAGATAACGCCAAGAATGAATGACTTACTTGACTTACTAAAGCATCACATAACTGAGTTGTTTTTGCTAAGGAACAAGAAATATAAATATCGTAGAAATATGTACGCGAAACAAATAAAATGAGCGAATTGAGAGTAAAAAAAGGAAACAGAGTTGCTTTCGTTCATGATTTTATGTCAGCAAAATACATAATATTTTATATATAAGAAAAATTATAATAAATAATTAAAGGAAAATTGAAAAGTTGAGAATTTCATGACAGCTATATCGAAAATATCTGCGCAAAATTCGATGTATACAGTTTAGTTGAGGCTACGTTTACAAATGATAGGAAAACGCAATTAGAGAAAATGCGACAATTGTCTTTGAAAAATTGATATATATAATTTGATTTGCTGTCCGATATTATGATTATGATAGGATAACAAATACCGTTAGTTTAAAAATGTCTCAACGATTAAGATGAAAATGAATCAAGCAATAGTTTTGATATAATTTTTAAATATTATTTAAGGAAAAAAGAAATTTTAACAAGAGAGAGCAAGCGTGCAATAAGTACACCATAGCTTTTCAAACGGAATTTGGAAAAAACCGGTTGTTTTAGAAAATTTGTATTTTTAAATGAAACCGACATAAATATACTTGCAATAGTACGAATGAAATTAAAGATATTTTCAATGAGTGCAAGATTTTAACAGGATGTTTAAATAAATAGAATGCTGAGAAAAGTCTATTGGCAATCACACAAAAACTTGTAGAGTCCACCATAAATCCATGAGTAATTTCTAAGAACAGTTTGGCAGGACCATCTATATAGTCTATATAGGTAATACTTCCGCGGTAAAAAGTTAATTTTGACAATAATCTCATCATGCATTTACATCTCAGATCTTAAAATAATTTGAAACAAAGGAGGTCGGATTGAATTGAGTAGAAAAAATTATGAAATAGTAGATTAGTTTATTATAAAAAATGAAGAAATCACGTTATATAAACAGTAATTGAATTAAACTCAAGTATCATAAAAACCGTATTCGAATTATATTTAATAATATTTATTATTATACTTAGTAATAACTAAAACTACAAATCCTCATCCATACCATCAAGTCTTACATTATTAAAATCCACATTGCATGTGTTATTATTATCGATAAAATCATCTATTTCAGCCGACTCTTCGGGAGCCAATTCAAGTTCCGATATTGAATCTTCGTCAGTAATTTCGATATCATTTGTTTTTAATTCTTCCTTAACACTTTTATTTACAGTTTGATCCTTAAGCAAATTCAGAATGGGCGGCGGCTGCCATAACACTAAAGCCGTGCAAGGCTTTTCAATACGATTAAATAGTGCTTCTGGCAAATAAGCAGTCTTTTTTTGTTGTTCTTGAAATTTCTTCAATTCTTCGCATAAAGTAATGCGGCTAACATTTCGAAGTTTCTGTTCCAATTCTTTAGCAGTTATCTGATAGTCAGCATAGGTAAGGTTTGTAAAATTTTTTCCGGTTACTGCGGCCGAAGCGACGGAAGCTGCATCACCCGAACTATTGCCTGCATTATGCTGTATATAATCACTGGATATGTGTAGGCCATTAAAATGAGCAGTAAATTTCTCTTCGGATATAAATTGCTTTGCGGGCAATGGTGGTAACATGTTTATATCTGATTTACGTTTTTGATTTAAAAGAACACGCCGCAAAGTGTTGCTATTGAAGTTTTCATGTCCTGTAAATTTCATAATTTTCCCTTCCTGTTCATTAAGTGGCATTTTCCAAGGCATTGCTTCCATGCACCAATGCGTAGTTGGTGTTGGCATAAAATGCGGTATTTCCGAATGTAATATTGGTTGAACATTCGCAGGGAGACTTGATTGTTGCTGTTGTTGTAATACATGCTCACCAGCAGTCGGTGCTCTATGATATTTATCTGAGTTCATATATATCGATGTTGTTAGTGTTTAAAATGTTTACTTACTGCATTTCGTTTTTATATTTCTTGAATCAGTTTATATTCTAAACTTTGCGAACTGCAATAAACAAATAAATTTATTTTATATTTATTGTTGATATTTACTTTATTCTGCTAGAAAGTGCAAGAAATTGTTTTTAACAATGTTGCCAGATAAAAATATATTTATTCATTTTAATGCTGAATGCAACGATATCTTACTGTACTCGTTTACATTGTTCTTCATTTCGTCCGCTTTAATTCCTAGGGCTCAAAAAAAGGAAAACGCGACATAATTGTGTTTATAGCCTTACAGAGGATCTCACTCCTTTCCTAATATATTTCTCGCAATATATGTATCTGAATGGGTCAACAATGCATACAATCCCATAATTGTAGTTGCCTATCTGTCAGACCCTGATCGATAAATATATCGATAATCGAAAAATATAAAATTCTCTCAGAAAGTTCACTATGCTCTTTCAGACTTTTGTGTATCTCTTTAACGTTTTCTCTTTAAAATTTCAATACCTAAATAACGCATAGTTGATTTTACTATAAAAGCCGCTAACGTTAATCATAATTTTCAATAAGAATTTTAGTTTTTGGAAGCAACTATTAAACTAAAAAATTAAACTAAAAAACCGTAAAACATAAATAAGCATTCGAAGCAGAAGTGAATTTAACCAAATATAAGTGAAAAACATTCTAGATATCAAAGATATAACAATTTATAAGATAAAACAGATAAAATGCGTTACGTTACAAGGTAAGTAATTAATTTTGATTACAATTGCAAAAATTAAATTTAATAAAGCTCCATAAAGTTTAATATCAACAAAAGTTGAAATTTTATTTTAAATAAGCGAGGCAATAACGCAACCAATTAAAGATCTGTAAGAAGAGATAACGGGCAGTAAAATCGCAAAGTTTTTAGAGTCTTCAACTGTTAAACAAAAGTAATTTTTAAAACAATCTTTTTATTTATCTCTATTAGAATACTAGAAAAATAATAAATAATTTAACTTAAAGCATTATAGCTACAAAAATTTAGAGAACAAAGTGAAATCTTTGTGTTTTCAAATTTATTTAGAGAATAATTCACCTGCAAAACATATTTTACGTTCATCTTTATATAAAGAATAAAGTTTAAATAAAAGTTTGGCATAAGAAAGCGTGAAGCGAAAGGCTCAAAGTCTCTCTCCAACTGTTTCCCATGTGTTCCACATTTGGATAAATCTCTTTTTTTTCTCAATTTTCTACTTTCTCTGCTTGGAGATCTATCACGAATCCATCATCCACACCACCGTTGATTTGAAAAAAAAAAAAAAAACGATAACACGGTCGCAAATATTGCAATAATCTGTTTGCAAAAACTATTCATCGTTCTCAAGTTCGTCCCAAATAAACAGATTAAAGTAGTTAACTATTGATATAATTGTATGTCTCTTGATTGCTTTTTCATAAAAAGTTTTGAAAAGTCAATCAATAATTAACTATGACCCGAAAAAGTGCTGATCGCGTCAAAATTTGTAATCATAAAATTTTTATTATTTAAATTATAATATATGTTAATATCGCCGCTGTTGCATTATCTTTGTTTGTGATTGAATTCGCAAAGTCATCAAAATAACGATTGCAGTCGGGAAATGACGTCAATTTAATATTTCTAAATCAATCTAAAATGCATGCAGAACTTAAGGGAGACTGTAATTTTTCATTTTTTTTTTATAGAATATTTTTTACCATTTTTTAATAACAATAATATGATTAATCTTCGTTATCAGTCAATTACTCACAGTTTAGAAGAAAATTATAATAAAAACAAATCATTAATTTTTATGGTTAAAATTTATTTTGTTATTGTTGTTGTTATGTTTAGAACACAGAATCAAAGTGAGACTTGCACGTGTGCAATAAACCGATTAAAGTAATTTATATTTATATTATGCGGTTCTCTTTTTCTCTCCTCATCTCTCTCCGATACAATTTTTTTTATTTCCATAAAAATTTATCAGATCAATCTTTTAAAAAAAAGAAATCTTGTTTTAACAAAAATTAAGAAACAATTACGCCTCCACCAATTGTCTAACAATTAACTTAAACAAAAACTAGATCATTCTTTCGCAGTTAATAGATCAAAGTGTATTGTTGTGCAAGTGAGAAGGTAATAATATCTTTTAACATACGAATACGTTCACAAATGAAAGATTTTCCTTAAAAAAAAAGAAAAGCCGCAGAATTTGGACTTTATACAGAAGTATGAGTAGCGCAGATATACGTTGAAATAGATTGTGTATTTTATTTACGATATATTTATGACAAAACCAAATGAACCAAAAACTCCTGACTATATATTTTTCAATAGTTAAGAAAATAAATATACAAATAAATAAATTTCCACGTCTTTGTCTTCGATTTATTGAAAAGTCTAAGCTATCCTACCTCTAACCAATGTAATCGTATTTTTCGATTTAAACGTCTTTTTATCGCAGTGAAGTTTATACGTGGTTTTAACGACTACAATAGTATTCTTTTTGATTTTTCGATTGTGTATTAAAGACACAAGGTAATAACTTTACCATACAGTTTGCAAAGAAACATTGAAATTGTCAAAATTTACTAAAATTTACTAAAATAGTAAGAAGTACTTATCATAATTTTGATTGAAATGAAAATTTGTGATTGTCAACTTTGTTTTTTATTTCTAAGCATTTATAAACATTTGCATATCCAGAAATGTGTATTATAATGCAGTGTAAAATTGACTTGAAAGAAATATATTGAAAAAATTAAAAAAATTATGCGTTGCTTAATGAAAACTATTTTTCGTAAATGTGATTTAAATCTGATTGTCTCTAAAACATTTTTCAATTCAAATATTCGGTCTATTTGCCAGACCACACGGAGGTTCGTAGAAATATTGAAGTCATTTAAAAACTGCGTGGATGTGATTAAAAATTGTAAAAGTAGATAAACACATGTGTATATTTTGCTTATACAATTCTTTTTATGTAGTGAGTCAACATATGGTTTAGGGCATTATTTTATTCTTTTTGTTCTGTGAAAGTAAAACAGAGTTGCTAAAGAAAGCGTAAACAAATGAACTTAAATCTGGCAATTACATAAACAAAGCGCAGTGGATTTAAAAAAATTAAAATATTCTTTATGTTAAAAGCTTTGCATTTTATCGACATTAATTTGTTGGCAATTAAACAAAAAAAATGGAAAACCTAACAATTTA
The DNA here is from genome assembly GCA_000671755.1 of Glossina brevipalpis. NCBI lineage: Eukaryota > Metazoa > Arthropoda > Insecta > Diptera > Glossinidae > Glossina > Glossina brevipalpis. The sequence continues at coordinate 208,812 of KK351241.1, forward strand.
CAAAGCCATAATATAAACTTCTATTAAGTTATAAATTTTATTAGACCTACCATCTCCATTATATATTTAATAGTCGTTTGCAGACCACAGATTATACAAGAATAGTAAAAATCATGTCTGCTTCTTCAACTTTTATTAAATTATATAAAGACAGTTGTTTTACATTTTATAATAATATATTTTTATGAATGTATATATATATGTATTATATAGTTTTATTAATTAAAAGAAAATTTCTGAATTTGAGAAACCTTTAGGAAATATTAGTAAATTTGATTCAGATCGTGTCTAATTATTTTTTTTATTTCTTCTAAGATTTTTTTCGTTTCATTTTCCTGTAACGTTTTCGTGTCTACTTTGGCTATTTTGAGGTAGTGCTTATTTGTCTTAGAACTTTGTTCTTCTTGCAATGTAAACTTAAATACCTGTTATGGAAACCATGGATATATTGAATAACTTTCCAACATGTTCCTCTTGATATCATAGATCATTTTTAGATTTCTTTTAAATTATATGTAATGTGCATCGGTTGATGTTTAAAAAAACCACACTATTGCAATAGAAACAGGTTCATCTTGATAATTTTGAGGATCATACAATCGTTTCATTAAAGGCGCCATTGAGAGGAGAATATTTAACACGACTTTTAAAATTCGAAAAAAAAAAATGTTTATAAAACTTTTATGAATTATTTTTATATATTTTTATAAATTAATACTCACAAGTTACTTGGTTTCTTAGCATGGCAGAAATTATCGATGGGAAAGCTGTTGCTGCTCAAATTGGTGATGAAATACGCCAAGACATTGAAGAGTTCGTGAAGAAGGGTAATCGCAAGCCGCACCTCACGGCAATTCTGGTGGGTGAAGATCCGGCGAGTCAAATCTACGTAAAAAATAAAATGAAAACAGCTGCCGCAGTGGGTATAACAAGTTGTAACAAGAGTTTACCGGGTGATATTAGCGAAAAAGAATTATTGGATGTTATTGATGAATTAAATAATGATCCAAACGTGGACGGTATTTTGGTGCAATTGCCCGTGCCTAAGCATATCAACGAACGTAATGTATGCAACGCTGTTGCTCGTGAAAAGGACGTTGATGGTTTTAGTGTTTACAACGTGGGACGGATGTGTCTTGATATGGACTCATTGATGCCAGCAACGCCACTTGGTGTTATTGAATTAATTAAGCGCAGCAATATTGAGACATTTGGCAAGAATGCGGTTGTAATAGGTCGTTCTAAAAACGTTGGTATGCCTATTGCAATGTTAATGCATGCAGATGGACGTAACGAAACTAAGGCTTTAGATGCTAC
>KK351241.1:210808-289022 GCA_000671755.1 Glossina brevipalpis
GTAATATAATTACAAGAAAAATTTGTTGTTGTTTAGGCATTGATAATTTTTTAGTGCCTAATTTCAAAATTTGAAAATGAAAATTGATCTATTAATTTCATTTCACTAAAAATAAGTTTATCTACCCGCGAATTGATTCTATCTGTAGTTTCTAAACACACATTTTCCTAAAAAAATAAAATTATTCACATGTATGAGCTGTTTTCTTCTTGTTGTGTCTCTTGGATGTTAATCGGATGGTGTGGCTACAGGAAGGCTGCGAGTAGGTTTCTTTGCTTTGATAAAAATATTTGTTACACTTTCATACGCACAAACAAATAAAATAAATAAATTTCAGATAATTTTCTCTATAAATAGATGCAACGGTAATAATTTCACCATTAAAATTAATAAATAATTTAAATATAATATAAAAATTTAATTATAAAACAAAATAACAAAAATGTGCAATGATACGAGCGTTTAATACTATTGTTGCGTAATGTTTTCCATTTAATTCTAATTTAACGAATTTAAAAACATTAATAATAATTTTTTGTCTGGCAATGCTATGCTTGCTTATTCAATGACAAATATCTCACCACCGAGGAGTACGTAATCCGCTCCCTTTTTGTTCCATATTTACGTGAGATTTTTATTAAACGAAATTTGTATGTAAAAGAGTGTTAGATGAATATGTAAAGCTTTTGAAAAGCTTTTGGTGGGCTTCCCAGTTATTAAAACCTGTTCGGTATAAAAAGTTTTAAAAATGTTCTTTACACAAATGCCTTCGTAGAGACTCTCCTCTTTCTCATTAATCATTTGTGTTGCTGCTGTAAACGTGATCGATTAAATAACGCTAGAATATAGTTCAATTTTTAAGGTTATTTTTTCCTCTCCACAAAAGAGATTATTTAAATTTATTTAAAAAGAAAAGTAAATTGTGTAAAAGTGTATTAGAAAAAAATGCTGACTCATCTTCTAATTAACTCAAAACGCATTGCAATCATTATTTACTTTAAAACGTATTAATTACATGCATTGCAAGCAGCACGGGGAAAAACCTACTTCCATATCTATAACGAAGATTACATTTACACAATAAGCAAACTTGGATAGAAAAAACGACGCTACAACATTTGATGGTATTGACCTGAAGAGTAAGAAAAGCTAATTACGCAGCGTTATATATAAACGTATATAGGAAATTTTAGTAGTACTTTAGCAAGATTTTACCACTGTGCGGTGGTGGGTAAACACAAGAGAATAAAATATATATGCAGAGAGTTTTTTTTTCTGAAATGTCAAACATGATACAAGAATATTACGGTGAAAAGGACATTGTTGATATGGATACGATGGAGCGATTACCATATAGGAGCGAATCTTCAAATACAAGCACAAGCGGCTATTCAACAGGACCGTGGAATTCTCCTGCGTCAGGGTATTCACCAGCGCAGTCGCCGACATCTGCTTTGCCAGCTGAATTTTCAACGCTCAATGTAATCTCACATTCAATATCTCAGTATGAACAACAACAACCGATGGTTTTTACTCAGCCCTATAATACAACACAGCTCACACAGGTATCAGGTGCGGGCAATTACGACGAATTTAACGGCAAAATGAAATATGAAGCTCGGTTGGAAATTACTGAAGAACCAATGGAAAAATTTCGGTTTCGATATATATCCGAAATGCATGGAACGCATGGCTCCTTGAACGGAGCTAACTCGCAAAGGACTCCTAAAACGTTTCCGGAAGTTCGTCTGGTTGACTACAAAGGCCCAGCTATTATTCGTTGTAGTTTGTTCCAGGCGAATTTAGAAAGTCCACATTCGCACCAGCTTGTCATACGTAAAGATGACGACGATGTCTGCGATCCGCATGATGTAAAAGTTGGTGAACTTGGTTACTATGCGAAGTTTGCTAATATGGGTATCATACATACCGCCAAGAAGTTTATTTTGGGTGAATTATTAAAAAAGAAACGACGACGTTTGATATTTGAATTAGGCGGTCGAGAGTTGACCACCAAAGAAGAACAAGAAATTCACAAACAAACTGAAAAGGAGGCTAAAGATATGAATTTAAATCAGGTAAGCAAGGCGCAGTGAATAATCCACAATAATTGCCGGTAATATATAGTTTCTTGGAATTTAGGTACGACTTTGTTATGAAGCATTTCGGGTGGAAGATAACGGTACTTACGTACCTATTGCTGCCCCCGTTTATTCGCGCCTTATCAACAATCGCAAATCGGCACAAACTGGAGATTTGCGTATTACACGTTTAAGTATTTGCACAGGCAGCGTACTCGGTAATGAGGACCTGATATTATTGGTAGAAAAAGTCAGCAAAAAAAATATAAAGGTTCGTTTTTATGAAATGAACGATGACGACGGTGAAATTTGGGAGGCTTTTGCTCAATTTCGTGAATCTGATGTTCATCATCAGTATGCAATTGTTTGCAAGACGCCGCCTTATAAAGATCGCGATATCGATCGCTCAGTAGAAGTTTTCATTGAGCTGGTACGACCATCCGACGATGAAAGGAGTTATCCTCCAGTAACATTTCGCTATAAACCACGTGACGCTGTAGTTTCAAGAAAACGAAAACGCACTTGTTCTACGACTTCGAGCCGAAGTAATAGCAATCTTAGCTCAGGTGACCTACCCAAGACCGTACATGAGCAATCGAAAATTTTGACATCAGCTGAAATGATGGAAGAGCTAGAACGTCTTTTACAAGACAATGATTTGAAGAAAAAACTTTCCAATTATTCGGATGATATGAATTTAAATGATTTAATTCAGACTCTTGATGGTGGTTGCATCGAAAAGGATGGCGGAGGAGGAAGTGGCATTGGCGAAGGATCAAAAATTATGCATTACAAAAAGAAATTGATAGAAAAAAAAACAATGGACAATTACTCATATGCGCCTGGCATCAATCAACCAACCAGCGGTACTTTGTCACCCTACTTACAACGTATATCAAAGATTTATTTGGATGTGCGCAATACGAAGCCTATAGCCAGTGAGACCGTTAAGCATTCCGCTGCAGAGCAAATAACAAAAATTTTTCATGAACATTTGGATAGTAGCGATAACGGCGATTCCATAATGCATGAAGTTGTCCTTGCTGACAATAACAAATCGGCAATGCAGTTATGCCACATTTTAACATATTTCAATATCCAAAATTTATTAAACGCTTTATTGAATAGTAACGGACAGACGGCTTTACATTATGCTTGCTTGTATAACAGAGCTCAATATATACGGCCCTTAACAACTTTGGGTTGTCGGGCAAATTTGCAAGACAATCAAGGCAATACACCAATACATATAGCTGTACGTGAGAAATATTCTAAATGCCTGGAAAGTTTTATCAATGCGAATATCGTTTTACAATTGAACATTCTAAACGATGATGGTTTTACTCCTTTACATCTGGCTATACGTGATAATAACTATGACATGGCAATTAAAATGCTGCGACATGATAAAACTATAGCCGCTGTTGCTAATAGTAAGGATGGAAGTAATGCGTTGCATATGGTAGTGCAACAACAGCATTTACCGTTAGTGGAACTTATATTAGAAACTCAAAATAAAGCATCTATTTTAAAGGCTCACAATGCCGCTGGTTATACATCTTACGATTTGGCCAAGCAATTGGCTGTTGGTAATAAATCGGGACAAGAAATTTTAAATGCACTTCAAAATTATTATAAAGATGAAGACATGAACAGTGTAATAAATGTGATGAACGAAATGATTGACGAAACTGAAGAATATGATAGGAAACTCGTAATCAAAGAAGAAGAGGCAACATCATCTTCAACCGAAGATGAAGATGAAGAAAATGACGATGAGCCCATGTTACAAACAAGTGAAATTAAAATAGAGGAACCGCTTGATAAAAGTACCGTAAAGATGGCTCTTAATAACGCAGATACTTTTCAGAAATTATCTCTGCTTATAAACAAATCAGATAAATGGAAGATACTTGCCCAGATATTGGATATAGAATGTGATTTTTTCAAAAGTGCCGAAGGTGTCCTTAACTGGATTAAACGTCATTTCGATGAGATTGATTTCCAACTATTCAGTTTGGCTTTAGAAGAATTAGATAAAAATCTTCTAGATATTATCCGAACTTCTTAAAGATAAGTAAAATTTGAGTAAGAAATTGACTTAGATTATATGTATAAACATTTGTTTAAATATTCTACATGAAAAATAAATATTAGTGAAATAAAATACTTACTCTCTCTCAAACATAATATTTAAGTGTTTTCGCTAAAGCTAAGGGTCATTGCAATTTATTAAATTATCATAGAACTATTCATGGGGATTTACCTTCGGTTATTACTTATTCCCTTTTACTTAAGACGCTTAATTTCACGGAATTTTGTTGATAATCTTTCTTTATGATGAATTGGTTTTTTACATTATTTAAATTGTTTCAATATGTAAATTATGCGAGGGGAAGGAAGGAGATCGTTTATATAAAGAAAAAAGTATTTCTAATGTTTTCGTATATAACAAGTCATCGATTGATTGTACTTCGAGACTTTCCATCCATAAATTAACATAAATTGAATTTAGAACAACAAATAAATATGTGTTTGGTTTAAGATAATGAAACGCGTTTAGTAATTAATATTTACGATTCCTACGATTAAAGAACGAGCACAAGTACACATGGTTGCACATACCGATCGATCCATTTATTATTATTTTCTGAATAGATTTAAGCTTGTCTGTCCGATGTATGTCCATGTCCTGTCTTGTATGGTCTGGTATGCCTATTGCAATGTTAATGCATGCAGATGGACGTAACGAAACTAAGGCTTTAGATGCTACAGTAACCATTTGCCATCGTTTTACGCCGCCTAAAGATCTGGCTAAATATTGCTCTATGGCTGATATTATAATAACTGCTACGGGAATACCTGGTCTTATAACTAAGGAAATGGTTAAACCCGGGGCTTGCGTTATAGATGTTGGCATAACCCGTATAACAGATCCTAATACAGGCAAGACTAAACTAGTGGGGGATGTGGACTTTGATGGTAAGTCAATGCTTTACGCCAATCAACGCTAATAATAAGAATTGTATTGTTTTCGCTACAATTAGAGGTACGCCAAGTAGCCGGTTGGATAACACCCGTGCCGGGAGGAGTTGGTCCGATGACTGTCGCTATGTTAATGCATAACACTTTTAAAGCTGCCAAAAGTCTAGCTAATTGCGACTAATAGTCAACATTCAACGCAATCAGAGTTTAATGACTTTACTTTTACATAGTATTTTTGCACCGTTAATCTTCCTCATATTACTTAATAGTTTGAAAAAGAGTATCCAGATTTGAAACTGAAAATGAAAACATTTTTAATCATGTCGTCACCATTAGTAGCATAAATTACTTTCATTTTTTTTAATTCAATTTATATTATTAAAACACAATAAATAATAGTAAATAAGTGAAATTAACCTAACATAGTTTTCGTTATGTTAGACCAATGGTAATATAATTACAAGAAAAATTTGTTGTTGTTTAGGCATTGATAATTTATTAGTGCCTAATTTCAAAATCTGAGAATGAAAATTGATCTATTGATTTCATTTCGCTAAAAATTGCTTTATCTATCCGCGAATTGGGACTACCTGTAGTTTCTAGCCATATTTTCCTAACGAAACAAAATTATTCAAATGCATTGATAGCAGAGCTTGATAAAAATCTCTTACATTTCACTTATTTGCGTTTGGGCACCTTCCAATTGTCCAATTACTGTTCCTTTACGTGTATTCATGCACCAACCTCTTAAACCCAATTTTTTTGCTTGTTGTACAGTATGTTTTCTGAAAAACACACCTTTCGATTTTTTCATAGCATTGATAAATTACTGGCCAATACATATTATATTTAATTATTTGTAGTAACCTTACCTTGAACTAAGCCAAAAACTTCGAAATCTACGGCAAACAACGCTTTTGCGGCCATATTATTATTTAATTCTCTGAAGGATTCTTTTTAATTTAAACAATGTTGTCAATAGCACAATTTTTTTTGTCACTACGCGGGTATTTATATAGCCTTTCAAAAATTTAAGACTTACACGCAATGTCAAGTAAATTACTCATAAAGCATAATCAACAAAGGAATACAAGATGGATAGTATATACGAGATTGTTGTTAAGAGGAATATAGTTTCCTTATTTTTTGATTGTTATTACCTGTTTATCGTTTAATAAACACTAATTAATAGTAAACACATAGAAAGTGGGGCGGAGCTGGCAATAATATTCAATAGCAGTTTTTCGTTTTAACTGTTAGTAAATCGCTTTCAATAAATGTAGATTCCTGCGGAACTTCTACAGAAATAATAGAGAGATTTATAAAAATTTAATATTAACATACAAACATCTGTCCTGTTTAGTTCTTCCTCTCAATTGGATTCAATAATAAATAAATATGTGAATATCTGATCTAGTTCCAGCTGTTTTATATGAATGATTTGCTTGAAGTTATTTGTAAACTATACTCTTGTTGTATTTTTGTTTGCGGTAGCAAAGCATAAGCTTTAAATTTTCCAATATCAATTTTCGACTTTAGTAAATCGCAAATTTTCTTAATGAAAATGGAACATATGGAAAGCAATGTAAACGAACATCTAATTGCATTAAAAAAAATATAAAGTGTTAAGTTTAACGTTAAAAAGGTAAAGACATCGATAAGGTACCGGGAATAAGACTTCAAAGAAACGATTGATGTATCTATTTGAAATTTCATAACTGTTAGGAGTATATAAAACTCTCGGATTCTCGACAAGCATGTTGTGTTGTGACCAAAATGACAGAACTAATTTACATTTAAATATTCCGTTTAACGGTGAAATAAAAACGCAATAAAAAAGTAAGTCTGACATTTTTTAATTTTCAAATTACTCGTTATTCAGGTTTTCTGTTTTCTTTTAAAGATTTAAGTCGAATCGCCACGTTATTTTTGTTTGACAACAAAAATAATCACAAGTGAAATGTCTGCACTTAGCTTAGATGGCAATATTTTATTTCATTTCAAAGTTATGTGGCAGCCAATGCCTTTGGATTCCTCATGACAATGTATATTAAAGGATTAAGTATCTAACGAGTATTTAACAAGTCTTGCAACAAGATCGACACAAATTGGCTGTAGAAAAGTTATATATTACAAACGCCTAGATAAATGCACATTTTGCATAAATGCATTATTAATAGAAGGAGCTGATGTCACCGAAAAGAACAAAACGATGTTCCTAAGCTCGAACTCAAATAACCAATACATGAAGCTTTTCGAATTTGGCGTTGATTATTTGATATTTACACCGGACTGTTAGCACGTCTATTGTTGTGTTTGCATTTGACTCCAAGGAACAACACCCAACCAATTATCTTAAGAGCATCTGCATTAGATAACAGCCTTTCCACTTAATTTTATGGTTGATGAAAATTGTCGATATCATTAGAGTTTAATTTTAATCTTCAATATAGTTTCCTTCTAGAACTGTACACTGACTCCAACGGTCTTCTAGCATACGGATGCCTTTGACATAGCCCAATCTATCAAGTGCTTCAAAATATGCATCAGTCTGACATACTATATCCTCGATTGAAGCAAAGCGCTTTCCCCGCAGCCAGCGTTTCAAGATAGGAAATAAATAATAGTCGCTTGGATCCAAGTCTGGGGAGTATGGCGGATGATTAAGTAATTCATACTTTAATTCATTTAATTTAGCAATTGCTTTCATGGATATGTGAGACGGTGAGTTATCTTGGTGAAAAAGCACTGTTTTACCCGCCATTTTCGGTCTTTTTTTACTTATTTTCTCATGAAACCGGTCCAACAGCGCCGGATAATATTCTTTTGTAATTGTTTTTTCTTTCTCAAGATAGTCTATAAAAATTATGCCATCTGCATCCCAAAAAACGCTGACCAAAACCTTTTGTGTTGATTGTTGGTTTTTTGGTTGCTTGGGCCGACTAAGTTCCGATTCCTCTGTAAATTCCGTGTTGTAATGAATCCATGTTCCACCCATTATTATAAATCGGTTTAAGAAATTATTTTCGTTACGTCGATATAGTTTCAAACCACGTTCTGCATCGTCGACACGTTGTTGCTTTTGATCGATTGTTAAAAGACGCGGCACCCACTTAGCATAAAGCTTTTTCATATCTAAATGTTCATGGAGAATATTTTTCACACGTTCTGTTGATATTTGGATAACATCAGCTATTTCCCTTACTTTTACTTTACTGTCGTCTAAAATAATGAGGCGGATTTTTTCAACATTTTCTGGTGTTGATGCTTCCAGAGGACGCCCAGATCGATGAGCATCACTAGTACTTGTGCGACCACATTTAAATTCAGTAAACCATCTACAAATGGTTGTTTTTGAAGGAGCACATTTGCCGTAATGTTCTTCAAGCCATCTTTGAGTTTGAGCGGTATTCCATTTCATTAAATAGCAATGTTTAATTAAAACACGAAATTCTTTTTGATCCATTATTTTTAAGAACAAAATAAGTGTCGCTATCCACGAATGCAATGCAATGTAAACAAAAAAATACGCTAAATGTCATGAAAATTGAATAGCAGAATCATATGATTATTCTGTTAGATACGCCATCTAGAACCGAATAGCGAAACAATTTGGATAAAAATAATTACAATTCTTTTCAATTGCGTTTATTTTCGATTAAAGACTTTTTAATTGTCATTTGGTTATCCTTTCACAAGAAGCTAAGATTTTTTCAAATTATTTATGTAGAATTCATTTCAAATCAAGTTTAAATTTTAAAATCAATAGTGAATTGCTATTTAAAGACACCGATTTTGCGACTTATTAATATTCAAAACGATGCTGGCAATAGCATTGGCTTGTTTCAATTATGCGATTATAGCGTTTATGGAATGGAATCTTTTGGTGCTAACATATCTGGGGATTTTTGGGTCAATTAGACACCGCGCCATTTAGCCAACAGTTTCTCATAACATTTTTATCAATAAAGAGATAGACTGCATTGCATTAATAAAGAATGAAGCATATGCTAAAATATGCTTAAGTATTTAGCGCATTTCAATTAAAAAACGACAATTCCATGCAATTTTGCTTTAATAATGCATGACGTTGCACTATTCGTTACTCGTAAAGTAAGTTTTTCCAAAAAAAAAACTGAAATGTTTTACAATCTAAACTTCATTGTGACGTCTCTGCTTTTGTTATTATGGATCGTAAAAAAACTAAAAAACACTTCGTTTGTCGCGCTTTTCTATCAGTGAATAGCAAACAAATAATAAATTGTGTAAAATTGCACTAAGTAAAAAATGTTGTGAACATAACCAAGTTTCAGTATTAAGATTTAATATTATTTTTTTTTGTGTGGTGTTATATCGTGTTGTTTTTATAGTATGCAGAGACAACTCTGTCTTAGCAATCACTCTTTAATGACAATAACTAACTTGTGTGTAATCGCTGTAAACGAGTATACGCGCAGTACAGTCGTATTTTTCTTTCGGCCAAGGCGCAGAAAATATTAATTGTGTTGGAAAAAAGTAATTTGAAAAGTACATACAATCGTAATAATTTTACCTGTTCAATAAATTCTTAAAATTTATTACATATTAAAGAACACGGTAAAAAAATTTAACAATTGTGAACAGAATAAATGCACAAAGCAAGAGAAGGGCAATCGGAAAAAAAATATATTCACGTTGGGAAAACGTTTTCGCCCATATTTTACGGTCGTGCGTACTCGTTCTTCGTTAGTCGTGCTTACATAGTGAGTGGTGTGAAGAAGACAAAAAGAAAATTGAGGCAAAAAACGGCAGCCATACCTAAAATTGAATTCAAAAAAAATGTACTAATTGAATATGTTTTATGTTTGCTATAACTGAGCAAGTAATAGGACGAATTAAAAAAAATTCTTTGATTTTGATGAACAAATTAAGATAATCTTGCAACAAGCAGTGCTTTAATCTTTAGACACGGTATAGTTACTTAAGAGGAAGCAGTGAATACATTTTGTAGTTGCTGCAAGAGACATCGAAAAAAGAGGTATAGAGCAGAGCGCGCGAGTGTGCTTGAAGTGAAATTCCAAATAGAAGTGTGAAAAATTATATAAATTCTTTAATTCTTTAAAACGTTAGTCATTTCAGAATAAGTGAAATCGACTTAATATGAAAACTTCTTAAAACCATTTAATGATCGTTGTGAATTCTCAACTTAATCAATTAACAATAAATGGTGATGAAATTGTAAACGTTAAAAAAGGAGTTTTTTTGCGCCTATGGAAAGTTATTTGCATATATACATATATATGTATATGCATATGTGTTCGTTCCCCCTTATTATTTAATACAAAAGGTATAAGAACGAATGAACATACATATTTGCATTTGCTACTCGTCACATACAACATTGTGCTCCTACTTCTATTCGTTACTGTGAATGACGAGGCATAAGTTTTTACCCAAAAAATTTTTTTGCTTGCTTTATGACCCTAAACTATGCTCTTGCATATTCATGAAAAGAAATAAAATTGTCTAAAGAGGTAGGTATATTTAAAAAACAAATATTTTATTACAATTTGTAATGTATGTGTGAAAGAATTCGCTAAATTTTATTTTTAGAGAACCAGCGTTGCTTCAGTCGGTAGCAGTTTTGTTTTGTCTGCTGTCGGCAAACAAAAAAGATTGTTTTATTTCAATTACATGTTTTTTTTTCGCTGATAAGGAATTGTTTAAATAATTGCTTAATGTGATTTTAAAATAAGTTATCCAAATATATATAGCTAAATGACGGCATTGCTTAAAAATTCGACTAAAGCATTATTTCATAAGAAAACTTAAAATTTCATCAGATTAAGGGTTTTATTGGTTTCTCGTTTTAATTCCCAGTATAGCTTTTATTGTTGCATAGGCTATATATTCGTAGAACCTAACCTTCCTAAATAGTTTTTATTAAGAAAAATCGTATGTTATTTGTAGTGAAGAAAGTGTCTAAGCCTTCGAGGAGCAATAGATTTATGAAATTAAGGTGAAGATAATGTCTACCTGTTTTTTTAGCAAAGAAAAAATTCAGTTGTTGTAAATATAAAACTTGTGCTTTTTGAATAGTATTCTTTGTAAGTCTGTAAAAAATTTGTTTCAATTCAAGTTCGCCTGCCCTGATGAAATGCTTAGCATTTTCGCTTCTACCTATAAATCTAATTTAAGTAATATACAGTCCTTTTTGCATTTGTATCATGTGTGTATCTACATAAATATAAATCTTTTAGATTTCATTTCCTTCAATATTCATATAAATGGTTGATAACTGTGCTGATTAAACGCTCGTCTACATTGTCTGGAGCTGCGCCGCCTTTAAGAGGCAGTGTATTTTAAGCCAAATGCAGCAGTTTTTGACAATATGGCGCCAGCTCTCACTGAGCCATTAAGTCCAACAGAAAAGCTAACCAGTTCAGCGGTAACGGCAAGAGCCACTCCAACGACACGGTCTAGTAAAAAACCTGAACCTCTTACAAATAAAACTAATAACAACTTCAACGTAGTTAAATCTACAACAAACATACGTGAGAAACGCACACGCGCAGGTCCTTTAGTGCAAATTCCCTGCTCTTCAAAACGCCTTACGCGTTCCAAAGACGCACAACAACCGTGTCATTCATCGAGAGTGATAATCAACAATAATAATAATAAAACAAAGATAAATAAATTTCCTGCTGTTGTAAAAAATAATGAGCAAATGGGCTTAAGTGCAGCCCTGTCGAATCACAACAATAACAGCAACAAAAATAAAGGTAACAAGAACAACAATAATAGTAATATTAACGATACTATATCAAAGTCAAAGGAGTCTGCAGAGAAATCCATCGATTGTCAGGACAATTCGACGGCACAACTGTTGGCTGATTTGACAAACGAAGCTATAACAGCTGAAATTTGTTTACGTCAGCAATTGAAAGACGTTAATTTAGTTAAATCCACTACTGGCACGCCAACATCACCTGTGCAAACGGACGATACCGATATTGTTGTTTTAAAAGCCACTATTACAAATTTGGCTGTAATCGAAACTAATCAACAATTTGCTGCGCACATGGAGGCTGCGCAGTCTAATGAAACTTTAGAGCCAAAAATACTACAGGATCGTCCAACAACAGAAGTAGAAGAAGCGGAAGAAAGTGAAGTGTCACAAAGCAATAATGACGATGACAACGATGTTATTAAAAGCGAGAGCGAAGATGGTAGCGAAACTCAAACAATTCTACAAGAAACCGCTACAAATTTTAAGGAGGATGAGATCGAGCAAAGCTATGAGGCTTTATCTAATGAATTGGTTGCTACGGTTTCAGCAACAGTTTCTGAAACAGAACCAAAGAAACCGGATACCTCAAAATCGGAAACTATCGCAGTACAAGAACTACCACCAGTCAACACTGATTCAACAATGACGGCCTCTGAAGTAGAAGATAATTTAGAAGGTAATGATTTGTAACTATTAAATTATGCTCTCTGATCATCTACAACTGTTTATTTCTTAGAGCGTCTTAGTCAACTAGATGGCACTGCTATAGATTCTCCACCGCCAAATCAGGAAGTGGATACCAGTAATTCAAGTGGCAAAAATGGTGGCAGCGCAGCTGCAAGTACGCCGCCGCATACACCCCTAAAGGATGACAAAACACTTCAGGAAGATGTTCTACAATTACAACAACAATTACAGCAAACGCCGCCCGCATCTGCGTCTCCATTATCACAAAATCAACATTTGCAGCAACAGCAGAACAATTACACACCACAAAGCACCACCTCTTCAATTAATACTCTGGGCAGTGGCAATATACCGCAGGGTTTTATGAAGGACGCGGAAGGCGGCGAACTGGAGGATCAAGATATCGAAGAGGTCTTTAAGGTATTAAAGGGAATCGAGGGTGGCGGTACTTCGGATTTAAACATGTGCGACTTAAATGTGCTGTTCAATGAAGTTTATACTTCACTTAAAATTAACGAAGCTGATATGGGAAGCAGTGGTGGAGGCGCGGTTGGTCATATGACAAATATTACTACAAGTACTCCTTCTATACAACCGTTGAAACCCGCAGAATTACAAGAAGGCCAAGCAGAAATTGAAAAGCGGCAACAGCAAATGCAACGCAAGGTTGAATTTATGCTAAGGCGTATGCGTAAGCTTCAGGCTCGATATATGTGCAAACACGCGAGTGAAGAAATTGCTGGCTTATTTGAATGGAGCGCACGTCAGGCAGAGAAATGTATCGGAGGTATGAACATTGCTGAAAGCAGCGTTGTTAGTCTGAATGCGTTAACCCCTCATGATAGTAACAAACATCAATGGAAGGTTATAGCTGCTCGGCCGCCAGCCACCTTTTGGAAAGAAGAGCTATCCAATTTAGTACCGGCGACACAAATCTGCTCATTATTACGCAAATTGGAGGCAGCGGCTAATGCGCAACAATTGTGCACAGTACCCAGTACAAGTTTTGCCAATCTAGCTCTACATCATAAGAAAACTAAAAAAGCCTTATTGGAAGCACAAGCAGCTCTTGCAGCGGCGGCGAGTTCATCTATGTCCTCGAGTTCAGCTACGGTTGATAATAAACCAGAAGATATAGTAGTACCCACATTGGATGAGGAAGTGGCGGATGAGTTGACACAAGTGGCTGGGCTTCTACAAATCGGAATGAGTGAGGTGCAAAGAGCCATTGATTCAGATGCCACTGAATCAAGTTCTGGTGGTGAATCTGCTGATGAGATGGTCACATACAACAATCAGCATCAGCAGACCTTACCTATGTAAGTATTACAAATTTTCGTATAAAATGTAGTATGACCAATCCTGTGAATTCTTAAACATTTTTAGAACAAAACGTGCCGCTTGGCGTTATTCACGCGACCGTGCTGCCATTGCATCTCGCTGGTCGTGGCTGCTTTCACAAATTGCCGATTTAGAAATTAAAATACGTCAACACAGTGAACTGTACCAAGAAATTGCTCGAACGAAGGGCCCGGTAACATGTGGTTTACCTGAAAATGGTCTGAGGACGGATCCTTATCCAACTCAACCAGAGCACGATAATAAATTGGAATTGCCAGGGTCTTGCCGAACGCGTGGTTATGAAGCAAAACTGTTTCGCAAACGTAAACTAATACAAACTACAAATATACATACAATTTCGAAAAAGGCCGCCCGACCAAGGTAAATATTCTTTTTATATGAAAATATGCACACAATAATCTACGTTCGTATAGTACCATTAAATGTGGATGTCAATGGCCGCTGCACCCTTGTGCATTGTGCACCGGGCGTTCAGATCCAACGGCGCCCAGAGATCCTCCAGATACAATGATGATGTCGGACCGTATAGCTTTGTTGGATCCTGGTTATCATCCGGTGCTGAGTTTTCGCGAAGGTAGGGAATTGTTACAGGGTTGTTTGTACATCAGTCGGCATTTAATAGTTTAAATCCACTCTATTTTTACCTGCAGATGTTAACAACGCCTTACACTTCGAGGCTATTGCTCGTTTGCCGGAATGGCAGCATCGAGTTATGCGTTGTCAAGCGAAAAGTATTGCAAAATCTGTGTGGAAAGCAGAACGGGAAGCTGCTGCAGCTGCAGGGTATCATTTATCGAGAAAGCATGGAGGAGAAGCAATTCCTAAAAGGAAATATGTCAAGAAGAAGGATCGCCTTAATGAAGAGAAAAACGCAGCAGCCAAGACGGTAATGGGACCATTGACGTCATCAACAATAGCGTCTTCAATGGACACGGGAAATGGTACTGCAACTTTCTCTACTTGTTCTACGTCTACAACGCCACTTGTGGCCAACAGTAAATTATTGTAAACATAAAAAATTCGATAATTGATATTAACATAAAACAAAAACAATTTTGCATCTTTTTTCTTTCCATTTTTTTCTTCCTCTCTCTCGCTTTCGATACACATTGGTTCGTTCGTTCGTTCCTTCGTTTAATCGATTGTTGTTTTTCACCTTTTTTACGCGTATCCTACTACACCAACATAACTACTCAACATTACGAACATCTCCCGTGTTACATCACTCATTCATCACAATTTATATGAAACACTTTCCATCAATAAAAAAAAAACAATTTAAAATGCACATTTTTGTTTTTAATGCCGCTCTTTGAAATACCTGGGAAATGCGCAGAGGTGACGTCAAGAGTCTCGAAGAAATCATACTGCCATCAGACGAGCAACATAAATCACATGAAGGAACCTTTGACATCCCCGTCCCTGAACAACAGCCAACACAGTTCGGTATCGATAAACAGCGGCAACAGCAATTATGTACCTCAGGCGAGCGATTATCTCCATCAAAGCTACGATGCATACAAACCCAACCAAGCACTTTCATCATTGATCTCCCAACCCCTAAGCAACAGCAACAGCAACAACAACAACAATAGCAAGAACAATAAATATCGCAAACACTCAACGGCAACAATATCACAGATTCCTCATCAAATGCAGCAGCATATTTACTCAACCAGTCATCATAACAATCATTATAACAACTATAATAGCAATAACGCAATTGCTGATACGAGTCTTCTACATAGCACCCCCATTAACGATAGTTGGATAGATATTTCAACTCGTAGCAGAACCTCGTCACCAACATATGGCGTTGGCAATTATCCTAAATACGAAAGGTACGACATAATTCAATGTAATTATTTCATTTTTTTTTTAAGTTTTAATACAGTTCTACCCATTTTCGAATCTTTTAATACCAAGTTTGTTAGTTTTTCATATAAGATGCTGCTAAGATTAAAATATATTAGAAAATTCACGTCAGAAACTACAGAAACTCAACCTGAGATTGCAAGTCAGCTTGTGTATGTGATTTGTTATTTGAATTTGAAACTGAAAATCTCGTAAACTGCTTTCAGTAGTGTAGGTTTGTTACTGAAATTTGAAAACGGGTGTAATTGGACCACAAACATTAGCATCATTTTTTTTTTTGACAACTGGCCTAAAGTGGGAGACGACCTAAAATTTATATAACTATTTTTAGAGATATTTAACAATCATTCTGAAATTTGAAATGTCGGTCAGTTTATACATTCATCATCAAATCATCAAAAAAGGAACAGAAAAATTATATTCCATTCAGTCCACCTCCAGCAACCAAAAAAAAAATTAATCGTAAATTATGCGTTGAATTTTGTACCGTCGTGTCTATTGCAGCTTATGAATAATGAGCAAAGAATTCCAAATTTTTTTCACTTTTAAAAAGGATCTATGAAGCTTCCTTCTCGGTGTTGCAAACCAGAAAATATTGGCTATACGCCCACCTATTGTTGTTATATATCATCAGCATTGTAATTTTTTTTTTTTTAATTTTAATAAATTTTATTTCCTTTTCAAGTACTTTTCATTTAATTTAAGTATATATATAAATTTTATTAAGGATACAAATTATTTTCAATTATATAAATTTCTTTCCATTGTGAATTTCATTCAAAACAAAAGTATTCAGAGAAATATTGCTACTAAAACTCTATAATTTATTTAGAACTCTCGATCGAAAGAATCGCTCTTCGTATGACATCGATAACATTGTGATACCATACAGCGTGGCTGCTTCAACCCGAGTTGAAATACTACCCTACAAGGAAATTCCAACGCCAAAGTAAGCCACTTTTTATCAGTTCTTCATTGAATACAACAAAAGCAACAAACAAATAATAACTTAAAAAACAATAATTTTTTTTTAAAGGTGGCGTGTTATTGAAAACGAGAGTGAACTAAATAGTGAACAGCAAGAGCAAAAAGATCAACTTGATATATGCAATAAATTAGTAACCGAAATCGAACAGAGTGAATTGATAGCTGTGAACGGTTTATCGAATTGTGATCTGTCTAAAGTTCCAGAAATAACGATGAACGATGAAAATGAACAAAACAGGTCTAAAATTGATGAGCTTTGTGAGGTCGTCGAAATCAATAATACCGTCGTCGTTAATGAAAGCAACAGTGGAAACAAATCGAACGAAAAAGCAATGATGCAAGCGCGGGATAGAAATCATGAAGAGAAACACTGTTTTGATGTCGGTAAAGAGCCAGATCCAAAAAAACTTAAAATAGATGATGATGATCATACCAATACTAAGAAAAAACGTATTATTTTCCCAACTGAAGAAATGGTTAACACCCATGAGGTTAGGGTTGTAGAAATCAATGGCGAAAATGATCAATTTGATGATGATATTTATGCTTTTGAAGAGGATATCTCCGACGAGGCAATGATTTTAAGACATGAAAGGGCACTGACTGAAGAACGCCGTAAATTTCAGACTTACTTAAAGTTTCCTTGGAGCACGCGATCAAGAGCAAATCGTCGTATTGACAGTCGAGCAGAATCGAGCGGTGCTAATACACCCGATCCAAGTTCTCCAGCACCCCAGACTTCCAGTGTCGGTTGCGGAGATCAGGAAGTATGTAAAACATCGTATCAAAAACATATCTTAAAGAAGTTTTAAACTTTTTTAAAAATATTTTTAGAGTATACCTTCACCTTTGGCATCTAACTCACTGTTAAATAGTTTAGACGTAACCTTAGAAGCTGGGGATACTTCAAGTAAGCGTGATCATTGTAAAACTTTTTAAGGGAATTTAGAGAAAAAACGAATTTTTTTCATGGCCTTTAGCTTCATTCTTGGGTATAAACTCGGAATACAATAAGCGATGTGAAAGAAGGCGTACAACATCTACCAAACGTGACCGGGAACTGGAGCGCCGCAGTTCGACACCTGACTTTAAAGAAGTGAGTAAACTTAGTAAACACAGATATTAATTTTTCCTCCAAAAACTGTTTTTTTTTTTTATTTGACAAATTCCGAAAGTTTTCTAAAATCCAGATTAAAAATTCTGACTTGACCATTCTTCAAGTTTCATGGTAGTGGCTGTGGAGTCTTTTCAAATTTAAAAATTTTTGTTGAACATCGAAAAATTTTGTATTGCACTCGTTGCTTACCTATGAGGCTTTAATACAAGTGTTAGCACCATGTTTATAAACATAGCATTAAAAAAAAAACAATTTTTAAAATTTTATATTCACTTATCAGCAACTCGCATCGTTTGAATTATATGTTATTTTAAAAGAAGCTTACAAGCATGAAGTATAGTATACTTCCAGGCAGTATTCTAAGACAATTTTTAAAATTTTTTTTCAGATAATACCACCTTATGAACCAATGAAGTTTCCATTAAGTGATGAACAGTACGATGATTTATTGCGTGCCATGTCTTGCGACTATCCGTTGGAAAATAAACAATCAGATGAGTATTATCAACCAACAGCGTCTACTGTAAAATATCCGCGTAATAATCATGTCAAACGTGGGTCACGCACATCCGTAAGTGGAGGAGGCGATAAAAGTAATTGTCGCAATAAAACAAATAATAAAAGCACGAAACTTATATCGGCTGACGGTGCGATGATGGTCAACGAAAATGGTGATTTTATGGGCTCAATTTATAATGAAAATATTGATGATGATGATTATCCGAGGCATCATTTAGCACCCAATGATGATCATGTGGGCTCAAGCGGTAGAAGTTTTACTCATGACGATGATGATTATTATGATGACGAATATGGAGCCTACGTCGGCCGTGGAAAACGCGAGGCGCGCGGAAATGATAGTGATGGTGAAACCACCGATACAGATCCATTTCAAGATGACGATCCTAATGACCCAGAATGGTGCGGTGAGTCCGGGGAACGTATACGTAAAAAACCGTAAATGTGTAAAATTACTGAGGCACATAGAGATTGAGAGGGAGTTGTGATTGTCTATAAAAATCTCCCTCCGACACATACTGTGAAAGAGCTGTTATAGCTCATCAAAGTCAACAAAATCATTACTTTATATGGTATGAAAAGAAAGATAAACCTAACTTTTTAAAAGAACTATATTATCACTTAGCATTTGCGTTGTTCAAAAAAAAAAAAGGAAATCAACGTCGTAAATAGATGTATAATAATATTGGATGTCAATGCAATGATCCAAAATAAGTTAAAAAATTTCAACTTTGATTTGTAAATATTTATGTAAAAGAAAAAAACAAACATTGGTTGATTTCTTTTTTCCCTCTCTGTTTTTATTAGATTTTAATTCTTAGCGCATAAAGTCATTTTGACTTCACCAAAAGAAAAAAGAATCGAAAAAAAAAGACGGAAAGGCAGATTTTGTTTTGTAAAAATGTAATGAAGCCTTTCATTTTCTTTTTTTTTGCCAAGTCATGCTTTTAAATAGTAAAATATGCGTTTTAATATTACAATTCCACATCCTTTCCAGACAAGTTCAGATTATCAGCTTTAAATTAATTAAATTAAAAATTAATTTTCTTGCTTTAAAATATATTCGGTTTTTGTGAATGAAGTTTGTTTTATTTTAACACTTATTACCTATAACTTCCATCTTTTGTTTTTATCGCAAAAGAGAAGGAGAAGGAAAAAAATTTGTCCTATTTGTAGCTTAAAAACGATATAAAATAGTTTAACAGTAGTTCTGTATAATATAGAGTAAATAATATTTTAGTTTATTATATAATTAATTCATATTTTTCTTTTGTTTTTTTCTTTTTTTTTTGGCAAGCGTTATTACACATATACACATAAGTGCAGTTTATAATTGCATTAAAAAAAAGAACGAATAATAATAATAATAAAAATAAAAAAAAGAAAAGAAATTAATTGATAATAAAAACAAAGATAGAATGTATAAAAAATATGTATGTAAAAAATTATATTTAAAAATAAATTATGAATTTATATTCTTAATACATGTTCTTCTCTTCGTGATTATTATCGCTACTATAGCCACTATTCTCTTCGTGGTTATTATCGCTACTATTGCTACTATTCTCTTCGTGGTTATTATCGCTACTATTGCCACTATTCTCTTCGTGGTTATTATCGCTACTATAGCCACTATTCTCTTCGTGGTTATTATCGCTACTATTGCCACTATTCTCTTCGTGGTTATTATCACTGTTACCATTGTTATTATTGTTGTTCTTACAATTTTTATATCCATTACCAATACAAACGAATTAAAATCTCTCGACTTACCAAAGAAAAATTATCATCAGTTAACAAGATGAAATTTAAGTTTAAGTTCTTAACTTGACTGATCTTTTTGGAACTGAATATGAGCAGAGGAAACGATCTAACTTAATCAAGAGAGTTACAAGAAAATAAAAAATGACGAACTGTAAGTATACCAAGATTATGTTTCATTTATCCGTTACTTTCTACACAAAAACATTGTTTTTTGAGCATAGAACTGCAGTTTGTTAATATAAAACCTATGGAAGTCAAATTTTGCAATTGTAAAAAATCGTACAATAAAACGTGCACTTTGTGTTAATCCATGATTTCCCTGAATCCGCAACAAACCAAGCTAACGTGTGTTAATAACACATATAGTCAATTAAATCTACAAATACATTGATGCGGTTACGTTAAAAGCGAGAGCAAGAGAGGTTTTTATTTTTCTCTTTTAGACTGAAATTTAATTAATTTTGTTACTTTTTTTGTTATCGTAGACTAAGCAAATGCTTATTTTTTCATCGGCTTCGTGAAATAAGTGAACATCGTTCGAAATATGGTATAAATATTTGTTAGAGCCATAAACAGATGTTTTGAACGCAATAGTAGGTGCGAGCCAATTCGTTCCCCGTTGCATCATCATAGGTGCGTACATCTTCTAATGTTGCAACTCTCGCATTTATGAAACTTAATATAGACTTTATACTTGGTTCATATATATATATATATATATATATATATATATATTCTTACTTTTCCATTAAAGAGCGGATTCGAATACTATGTAAAAATACATGCTTGAGATAATGGTATCGGATATCCAATACTCAATACGATGACATCTATAATTTTTCTTTATTTGGATTTTTCATTCATTCTTTATCAGTAAAACAAGTATACTTAAGGATCTTTTTTATATATCAGATTAATTTGCTTAGGACGTATCATCATGCGTGTTTCACGCAAAGAGTAATCACCCAACCACGATTCCCATATAATTCCTATGTAGTTATGATGTAGAGGCGTATGATGATAGATGCCATTTAGATTAGTTTCTGCACAACTAAAACGAAAGGAATATAATACGTTACGTTTCCGATATTGAAGTAGTAAGTTCATAAAAAAGTCTACTTATCAAACCACCAGCCACTGGCATAACTTAAAGCACAAGGGCAACAAGCATGTATAGTCTTATCATTGCGACGATCATATGTACTAAAATCCATTTCATTATGATATTTCAGAGCGTCTGGCGCGATGCCGCGATAATCGCTAATTATTAAATTATAATTATATTTCTCAGAGTCCACATGAAATATACCATATTCAGCCCATGTTTGAGTGCCATTGAAATCTTCTAATTCAATACGTAATTCATAATCGTTCTGATAGACTAGGCGATGTATGAATTCGTTACCAAACCAAAAATCTCTCGTTAAAGAACCGAAACCATTACGATAATCAGACCAGGAACGATTGAAATTTTCTTGTCGTTTGTAAGGGCCGCGATGTTGTATTAAAGTCCAGGGCCAACCCGTTTGATTTTCATAAGAATAAACGCAATAACGTTCATTAAAATCTCGGTCTGCTTCATTCAAATCAATCGAGGAAAACTTGTAAATACCATCGATAAACAAAGGTTCATCCGCGTTATTTATCTCATAAAGTAGTTGATGACAACCTTTTAAAAGAGGGCGTAGAAATTCTAGAACAAAAAAGAAACAGAAGGAGAAAGTACAATCGTAAATACCATCGGCAAAATCTAATCTATTATGATTATATGAGAGGTTAAGGTATTACTACGTCAAAATCTTAAATGATCGCATAGGAGGCGTCATAAATTTGGTATTACTTAAAATGTAAAGTTTGAATCCTGAACTGATAAAGTGGTGATTGAAAAAAAAAAGATATTCAAATATCCATACCGCTAAGAGTTGATTTTAAAAACAAAATACATATAAATCTTCAGGCCTAACTTCAAGGTCTGAGTTTGTAAGCCCATCCCTTTATTCTCAAAGAAAAAAAAAAAAAACAAAAAATATGCTGCTTTTATTATTATTACGAATATTATATCTACAAAAAAAGAATAGGGAGAAGAATTGAAAAATCTTTTAAGTTTTTTTTTTCACAGAGGTGTAGCAACAAAAAAGGTTGGAAACCTCTGATATAAAATATATTATTACACTTTGAAGTATCAATTTAATTACCAACATCTTCCAAATCGCTTGATCTTTTGTAATATTCCTCTTCCCCACTACCAGCATCAGCATCAGCATCAGCTTCACCGGCGGCTGTGATTAAAAATTCTTCTTCCCTAGTATTATCATCTTTTGTCTTTTGTCTTTCTTCATTATCGAATTTTTTTAAATTAATATTGTACAAAAGCTTTTCTATACGTTTTAACAGAATATCGGAACTTTCGGTAAATGTGGTTAATTCATTGGTTAGAGAGCAACAACAATCGTTACTTCGTTGCAAAAGTAATAAAATTTCCTCTTGATGATGAGCATTATCAGCTAAACTATGCACTACGCTTTCCAAACTCTTAGCATTTCGTTTACCTAACGAGTGCAATTGTTTAAATTCTTTTTGTTGCACAAATTTCTGAATGTCGATAATGCTTTGATTATTACAATTGCAATTAACTCCTTTTGATGGTAGCGTCACTTTGTTCGTTCTATTTAATTTTTTTTTATTTAATTTTATGTTCTCATCATCCACTTGCAGATAATGCATTATGTTATTTAACTTAAGAGATAATTCATTTCTCTCTTTATATTGTTTACTTAATAGATCTTTTATATCTATTAATAATAACGTATGATTCAAAATATTCAGATTTGTTTTAGAATTTCTATTAGTTCCCGTTGTTATCATATTTTCAATCTTTTCTAATTGCAGTTGCTGCTCATCTTGTAAACGTTTCAATAAATCTAATTTATTTTCCATAACACGTAAACCATCGTTCCATGACTCAATATGATGCTGCCATATAGGCCAATTCTGAGAATTTTCATGAAGTTTTTGTACTGATAAATCCAATTTGTTAAGGAATTGATTGAGATTTTCAAATTTATCTTTAAAATCCATTGACTCAACGTTTGGTAAGATAGTGCTGTTAACCGTACTCAACGATTGATAAAATGCTTCTATTAAGATTATCATGAATAGAGTGGATAACTAAATAGTAAAAGAGAAATCATAATTTATTTTATTTATAAGAATTTGTCGAGAAATTTCTCAAATTCTTACCAACATTTTTTTTAAACTTTCAAATCGTATGCACTGTGATCTGAACTTTACAAAGCCTTAAAATCAACTAAAATATAGAAATTTACTCTTCGCATAGTTATGTGCAGTAATATAGGATTATTTAAACGATTAAGAATTTAAAGAAATTTTAAACAGTTCCAGATGTTGACAATATTTTTAGTTAATTTATGATTTATTTCAATACATAAGTTACACATTTAAACGAATAACATGCGAATTATAGTCTTGGGAGGGTTCAACGAAGCTGTCACGCATACCATGCACTTGATCTTCTTGGTAATAAACACATGTTGTGGTTAATCATGTTTTTTACGACTTTTTACACATTATATGACTTTTTTATATATGACTTCCATGTATAGTGTGTATATTATATGGAAAAAAGTTATATGTACAAGAATAAATACATATCGGGACAAATACGAAGGGAAAAAGTTCAAAGCTATGAAGAAATATAATTAATTGTATAAAAATATGCTTAGTTTCGGACATGACAGAAAAGTAAGTATTTGACTAATAGGAGAGAGAATTCATGAGAATTCCTATTTGAGTCTGCGCTTATGCATATATTTATCTTTTTGCCATAAAGATAGGAGTAACTGATCGCTTTATGAATTTTGGGTAAACCTTCACAGATCTATTATCGCATTATCTTGGATTTGGTCCTATGGATCTCTGATTACTACTGTAATATCCTATATCCCTTGCCCTTGAGATAAAGATTCGAATTTCCTTCTAATCTAACTTCGTCACAGAGCATTTCCTGCAAAAAAAAAAACAGACGCATCTGTATTACTATTAGTATCTAGGTATTCAGAATATGGTCGTCTTCAATTTCTTTTTCAATGGCAAGAGTAGTTGAGAAATAAATGTTTCGACTAACTTCAATCCAAATGATTTTGTCAACACATCACGTTAACGTTCGTATTTATCCGAATTGTTATATTTCAAACAAGACGATCTTTTGATATCCTTTCAAGACCCTTGCCAATTCTAAAGAATTCAAGCATTTCACGAAATTTCTGAAAGGAAAAGTTGAGATTAAGAGAAGAAGAAGAAATCCAAGGAGGTGAAGGATTAGTAAGCTAATTGAATAAGTTATTTTCAAAAATAGACATATATATAAATTTTAGTTCCGCATTTCTTTTTGTTAATTATCAACTCTTCCAATTGTGTAAAATACATTTTTTTTTTAAATTTCTAATCCTTTTAAAATTTTTTCAATCATAATACAATGTTTATAAAATTCACTTTTTTCGTTAATTTTTGAAACGAGATAGCAAAAGTCAATGGGTTGTATTTCCATTAGAGATTACTAACTACGATTACTAATTATTTGAATATTCTATGGGGTGATAGTAAAGTTACCAGATGCGTAATTTTTATACTCCAGAAAGTGTTGAAAAAAATGTTATAATTAAATATTTGCAATTATTTGTTACATTTTATAAATAATACCACTTTTCAATCATTTGATAAATACATTTTAAATAAATATCTGAATTAAATTTTATAAATCTCTTTTATTCAAAGTTAATCCTATCATAGAAATAAAGATTTCTAGTTGGGTTTGGCAACACTTGACTCTAAGCATATATTACATTATAAACGAAGTCGTGTGTTGTGTTGTGCGAGAGTTGTGCGATGGCTAGTGAAAAAGTTTGTCCTTAATTATTTCAAGTAATAAATTGAAAATATTTATTGTGAAGTAATCCTAAAAACATATTTAGCTTCAAATAAAGTGAATGTAAATAAATACAAATGAATAAAACAAATTTACGATATTAAAAACAAATATTGTAAGACAAGTGCAAGAGCCACTCCTTTTGAATGAGTACGTTTTTATGCGTGCGTGTGTGTGTTTGTTTGCGTTCGTATAAGTGTGTATGAAATTAAAATAAAGGAAAGCAAATTCCAGAGAAAATTAAATCCCCTTGTAAATGAGAAAATATATATATGAACTATTAACAGAAGGAGGGAGAGAAGAGAAGTGCGTGTGTGTGTGTAGTCCGTACGCCCGTGTACGTATGTGTATACAATTGAAATTAAAACAAAGTAAATAAATTTAATTAAACTAGAAACTGAAACGTTATTAATTCCTTAATCTATAAGAAATGAAAATATTATTGCATTTAAAACACTAAATAAAGTAAGGAGAAGTAAAAGATTAGAAAAATTTCCTATTTCGGTGCATTTTATTAAATGAAGAGAGAAAAATAGGAGCGTTGTAGTGCCGATTGCACAAAGTGTAAGGGGGAGTTCAAAAGTCAACGTTGTCAGAATATCGCTTGTAGTGTTGGTGTCGTTATCGTAGCTAGCTACGTCTTAGAGAATTGTGTGTGATATGTTGTATTGCTGCTGATTATAGCAGAGTATGAGTTGCATGACTCACGCGACACATGAAGCATCGAGGGAACCAGAACGCCAAAACGTTATTTGCATATGGACTCGCTTATATTAAAGCACCAATAAGAACAAATTCATTTGTATTTTCTCACCTTCAATTAGAGCCACATATCATCGTTGCCTAGAAACGTTCATTTACGTACTACTTTTTATAAGTGTTTTAATCCATTAAAACCTATATTGTAATCATCATCATTATCATCATTATCACAATGAGCAGTTTTACCAGTTTAAAGGGTTGGTTCCGTAAAAAGGAACAAATCTCTGAGATCGGCAATCCGACTAATTTTCAACGACATTTCCATGTTTCACGTAACGAAAAAACCGGCGATTTAGAAGGATTGCCGACTGCGTGGGTGCGTTTAATGAATGCTCAAATTACAAGAGATGAACAAGATAAAAATCCAGATGCCGCCTATCAGGCTGTTAAGTTTTATAATTATTCAATAAAAAAGAAGGAGAATGATGTTATTTTTAAGCCTTTCATCACCGAAGAGGCTATACATGAGGAATCTAAAGAGATTGATAATTATGTCAATTACAAAAATAAGCATAAATCTCAGGATCTTGACAAATCTGACGATGAGCGGTATAGCGGTGATAGTACGACTACTACCGAGAGTGGCTCTACTACTAGTGGGAACAGTAGCAATAATAGCTTTAATGATCAACAACATACGGCCATACGTTTAACGGGACTCAATGAAGTTATTAAAGAACTTGAGTCTACTTTGGAAGTTCAACGTGAAACTTTGAAGCCTCAAATTGATATAACAGGAGAATTGCCACCACCGTTGCCTGCCAAGAAAACACCGTCTCTGCCACCTAAGCCCCAAACGAAACCTAAACCGCGCGGCATTACACAAAAGTTATCGAAAGGTGTCACCGACCTTACCGCCATATCTACTAACGAAGTATCAGCCATAAATACAGATACAATTATAATTAAACCAGCAACAGGCACAGCTGAATCGGCATTAGAAGGCGATGGTGACGAAACCATATTAAGACGTTCCAAAGATAAAAGAATTCAGAAAACAGATGCGGAAATCTATGATGAATTAAGATCCATTTGTAATCCTGATGATCCGAGAGAACGCTATAAAACCACACAAGAGGTGGGTAAAGGAGCGTCCGGTATCGTATTTATTGCCGCAGACAAACAAGCGGAAACTCAAGTGGCTGTGAAAACCATCGATTTGAAAAATCAGTCTTCCAAAGACCTTATACTTACTGAAATTCGTGTCCTAAAAGATTTTAATCATAAGAATTTGGTCAATTTTTTGGATGCTTATCTGTTAGAGCCCGAAGATCAACTATGGGTAGTAATGGAATACATGGATGGTGGTCCTTTAACTGATGTTGTCACTGAAACTGTTATGAAAGAACGACAAATTGCTTGTGTTTGCCGTGAAGTATTATACGCTATCAGTTTTCTGCATTCGAAAGGTATTATACATCGAGATATTAAATCAGATAATGTGCTATTAGGTATGGACGGTTCGGTAAAAGTAACAGATTTTGGATTTTGTGCTAATATCGAAGGTGATGAGAAACGACAAACCATGGTTGGCACACCTTATTGGATGGCACCAGAGGTAGTAACACGAAAAAAGTATGGAAAAAAAGTGGATATTTGGAGTATAGGAATTATGGCTATTGAAATGATAGAAGGCCAACCACCCTATTTATACGAGACTCCGTTGAGAGCTCTTTATTTAATTGCCGCTAATGGACGTCCAGATATTAAGAGCTGGGATAAGCTTAGTCTCAATTTGCAAGATTTTCTTGATTGCTGTCTACAAGTAGAAGTCGATAAACGAGCCACTGCCGATGAATTATTGAGACATCCGTTCCTTGACGATTGCAGTGAAGTAAAAGCCTTGGTACCTAACATTAAGGCGGCTAAAAAGGTGCTTCGACGTACATAGAGAAGGTGTGCTATAGGCATGTTTGTACGTGCCTAATAAACAATCGTGTGATTCCTTTG
The DNA here is from genome assembly GCA_000671755.1 of Glossina brevipalpis. Lineage (NCBI taxonomy): Eukaryota > Metazoa > Arthropoda > Insecta > Diptera > Glossinidae > Glossina > Glossina brevipalpis. Next base: position 238,612 of record KK351241.1, read on the forward strand.
TATATATATATATCTGTATATGTATAACAATACACATAAATACACATTAACTACAGTAGATTTTCTGCAATATTCTGTATTAAAAAAAAAAAAAATTAAAAATAAAAGCAAAATAGAAAACAAAAAGAGAAATATAAAACATTAACAAAAAAATTAAAGAAAAGAAAAGCATAACTTTATAAAATAAAACTGGAACAAAACTGCTCTTTCTTCTCCATTTGCTCTGGCAAATGGTGACATGGTCGTCGCGAATAATAATAATAGTAATAAAGAAAAAAAATCTTATTTGCATTATTAAACAAAGTAACAAATATATGGAGACAAGATATAGAGAGACGAAAACACGCACACATCTACAAATGGAATTTATATAAGACAGTAACTAAATGAAGCTTGAAATCGCTGCGCGATATAGCATTTTTATTATACTTAATAATAAGGTAAGTTTGTATTTTGTTCATTTAACGAAAAGAAAAATAATATAAAAGTAATTTTTGCAAAGTGAAATTCACTATTTTCTTTTTTGATTGCGGTTACACTCTTGAGTTTAGCTCTCTGCTCTAACGAGCACATGTTTCTTATCAAAACTATTTTACTGATAAATACTAAATGAACTGTGTGTGTTATGTCGCTGCCTTTTGGACGTAAAACTTCACTTCTCACATGAAACTTAAATGGTTTCTTTATACACACATAAAAGCAACGTTTGAGAATATAAACAATGAATTCCTTTCTTTATTAAAACAATATAAGCATTTGATTATAAAAACAAAAACCTTAAGCATGAAGTGGGAAAGGCCTTTAAAATTAACTAACCGTATAGCCATTATAAATTAAAATCTCTACGGAAGTGTGTTAAATGACTACAAAATAATATTAAAAACATATTCAAAGTTAATAATTTTGTTTTTCAAGTAGATTTCACAAGGAAACCATAAGTAAATTGTATTAGTATAGAATGAGATAAGTGATAAATGAAAATCGAATTTTATCGATTTTAAAATATTTATTAATTCTGTTAGATATTTCAAGTTGATAAAAAAAAATGTACGAAAAGTTATAGTCAAATGTAGCATAGCGTTTTCAATTTACCCCATTTTAACTATAGAATAAAATAGATTTTCTTTTCATTTTAATTAGATCAAGTTGAATAATCATGAAAATTTTATGCAGGGTCTCTCAGTAAGAGCTTTAATTTCTGAACTCTCAATTCATACAAAGCTTTCATTGCAATAATATTCGACAAATAGCGATCGTATAACGCATTGAAATAGTGGGAATTCACGAATGAATTTTTAAAACAAAGTCATTTAAAGTTATAAGGCTGATCAATTGTTTCAGTTGTTGGGATATTCCAAAAAGGCAAGATTATCAGCTCTGGAGACGAGCCACATTCCATTTACATGATACCTAAATCCATCATCAGAACGATTATTATATTTCGATTTGTATGCACTTTTTTAGTCAATGTATCACAGCCAAGATTCCTGGTTTGCAGATATAGCACACGGCTAGCGATTAATGACGGCAATATTTTTAAAATTTTGGTAGTTAAGCGACAATCAAGTTTTACCTCATAGTACGATTCTTGTTGTTGTCTTCTTTATCCGGTGTATTATACAAATTCTTCATGCAAAATGGTCAATTTTGGAATGTGAGGTTAAGTTGTAAAAAAATAACCGATGAGATGTTATTTTTGAACTGCATTTTAAATTTATAACAAAACAATCGCCTAAGACGTTCCTCGCAATTTAAAAAAAATTTTACACACAAAAAATTTAAATTTTATTAATTTCTAGCAAACAACTGGGAAAATTGTCTTATTATAGAAAAGTGTTCTCGATTGGACTTAGTACGCTAACGTTTGCTTATATGCAAATATGTTTATTGTAAACTCAAGAATTCGATAGAGTTTGTGTTTGTTATACATACGCCTCCTCTCACTTTTCTTTCACTAAATTTGTAAACAAAATTTATTTATGGTCGCTTGTGTATGCAAAAATCAAGACAAAATCAAACAAATTATATAAATGTATGCGTATGCAGTAAATGTTCAGAATACAAATATCACAAGTGTTCACTTTTATGGGACCAAATGGTTATTTAATTTTAACTTTCCACTTTACTGCATAGAATGCTTTAATGTCTATGGTTTTGATTATTTTACGCCCACCTTTTTTTTTTTTTTTCATAATAATGAATAAGTTTATAAAGCACTGTTTATGAGAACAAGTAATGCGAAATTTGTAGGGCCTTGAAATGAAAGTGTAGTAATCGTTATAGAGATTGTTTAAATTCTTGCATATAAACAAAAACGTAAGCAACAAAATTTCAAGAAATATATAGAAGACAAGTACAAGTTATCCGCACTATGGCTTTTTCGCAGTAAATTCTTATGAACTCGAAAGAAAATTAATGGCAATGACCTCAGTGCGCTTAAGTGCATTTTCAATCTATTTCATAAACATGTATATATATATATGCACATATATGTGCGTATGTATATAGTAGCCATAGATTTTTCTCTTATTACATAATTTCTTTATCATTCATTGATAGCACTTTAAACTTCTCCTTCACAGTACACGATCAATTCTCAATCATTTTATTTTATTGCATTAATATGAAAAGAGAGCGCAAATATTCTTTGCTTTTGCTTAACATGCACTTACACTTTAACTTACACTAGAGATACAATGAGAGAAAGCGAGAAAGTAAAAAAGAAACAAAATGAGATCGTAAACAACATACACTTATTTTGAGTTGTTATATCAACGCATATGCTACAAATAGTCGCCAAAACGGAAGTTCATGCACATTTTTACACTTCTAGACTTGCACGTATAAAGATGTTCTACAAGTTTACGACAAAATATTTCGAAATTTCTGAAATTGTAAATGAATCTCTCTCACAAAAGAAAGATATAAAAAGCAATTAAAAAAATAAATTTTAAATACTTAATAATGCTACCTTGTTGTCTTTCCTTCCACTCATTCCTCTTGCTTTTTTTTTTTCTATTCAAAATATAATCAACTAAATTGAGTTGTGGTTGTTTTATATTTTTTTTTTTTATTTTTTATATAGTGTTTACTTGGAATTGAAGATGAATCATATACATATGTGTTGGTAGCCAAATGAGTACACTTGGGTGTAAATGTGCATTCGATGACCGTTTAGCTTCTCTTATTAGTATACAGTACAAGTCAGTTGTTTCCAATCTTGTAGAACCGATGAGATATAAAATTCATAATTTGTAAGAAATAAAGAAAAAGTGGTAAGCATATAAAACAATAAAGCAGTTTTTCGAAGTAAATAAAAACAAAAAAAACCACGTAATGATAGGAGAATTTGTAATATAAACGAAACATAAGTAAAAATTATTTACAAAATTATAACGGTTAACAAGTATTTTCATGATTCTTTAGTGAGGTCAACTCTCTTGATATTCTGAATGTTTCATATAAAATAGCTCTTCCATTTGTCGGATTTCAACGACAACATGACATTTTTAAAGAAGTATCTGTTCACTCAAAATATGATAAATATATATATTTTTTTTTTACTCACTTGGTCATAAGTCTGGAATTTCCTTAGACGGTAATGCCCATTAAATTTTAAAAGCTTTTAAGCCAGATCTGATCAATGTCTTAAAAAAATAGTAAGAATTGATTTTTTTATAAATTGATTTTTTATGAAAAAAATCCATGAAATGTTGATTTTATTTTGAAATTTCATTTACAATTATCAAGACAATTGGACGAAAATTGAGGGAAACAACGATGCAGTAAGTTTGAAAATATGGTTTTAGGGGAAACGGTTTTAAAGTTTTAAATATTTGTAGTAGTACTGTAGACGACTATGTTTAGAAAAATGACTTTTTGAGCTTCTTCCACATTTTAAATATCGCTCTTGAATATCGAAAGGAACACGAAAATAAATCACAAAGTTATGTGACCCTTTATCGGTTTTTTATTTCATTTTATGTAATCTGTTATCTTATTTCTTTACACAATTCAATAAATCATTAAATATTCCACTTATAATTTGAATAATATCTGATAATAATTCGTACAGAATCGAAAGCATTGTTTTCTCCTATAAGTTTCTTTAGATAACAGAATGCAAGAAAGTAGGGGAGTGCAACACATTTTATGACGACCAAATAAAATACCGCTCATGAAAACGATTGCAACTAAGGTCCGAAAGATTTCTTCTTTTTTCATATAATTCAACAAAAATTGTAAAAAGAAACATCTTCTCTCACGTAATAATAGTGGCATACACCAACACATTTACATTTTGTCTATATGCGTGTGTATATATGCGTACATGATTATTTTAATGTAATTGTAAACTGTCAAGTCTGGTTAAATGTCGAGTATTTGAATGAATTAACAATTGTGTGTGAAACAAACGCACGCGTCTCTTATCGTTATTGCAGCTGAAAAACATTTATATTAACTCTTCACATATATACATATATACATATATATATATATATATATATATATTTGTATATATATATATATGTGTCGTATGGCTGTACATAATAAAATCAATGTCATTAAGCATTTTTTCCATAAAAATGTCATTGCACTGATATTTTATGTTCATACCTACATATGTGGAATATCTAGCACCTAAAATGCATGATTTGTGAAGAATTTACAACTAACACAAATATCGTATTGAAAATAGAAAAGAAAAAAAGTTTATTTTTTAATTGTTATTCATTTCATGAATTTTCATTATAGCAATAATTTCGTAGTGTATGTCTGTCGGTTTATGACTCTTTTCAATGCACACATACACAAATTCTATTTTCATATTTTCAATAAATTTATCATTTTCAGCGGTCACCAAATTGATCGTAGTTGTAACAGTAACGATTAAAATGCTGACGTTGTCAGTCAGTCAGTCAGTCAGTTAGTCAATTAGAGAGTATGAGCGCGACTGCATGCACGCTCTCTCTTTCTCTCTCTCTCGCCTATATGTATGTGTGTGGGATAAAATTCAATTTCAATAACAATTAACATTCGTTTCGTTTTGAATGGTATTCGATTCGAAACTCTTGCCTTATATACAACTATTTACGTGTTCACCAACTGATTAGTTTACTTTAATAATAACACATCCCAAGCCATTGCAATCTATACAAAAATTATGATCGCGCATAACAAAGAAACTTATATTTATTTGTGCGAAAGAAAAATAAACTTGTGACGCATTTCATATTGAATGAGTAGGACAAAAAAAAAAGAAAAACTACAAGAAATTGTTTTTTCTTTTGCTTTTTTTTTTTTCTCTTACATTTTGGCGCCATCTTGTGACGTTTTATTTCAGACTTATTTCTCTTACATTACATGTATAGGCACAAAGCGCGCAAATTCATGCATATTTACATAATTTAAAAAACGTATTTTTATGCTTTGTTTGTTTTGCTAGTTTTTATTACTCTCCTCCATTATGTTAAGCATATTCGGTTTACCATGTAATGCTAAAGTTGTCACACTTTCACAGCAGCTATGCATAAATGCTTTTTAATATTTAATTATATAATTGAAAAGAAAGAAAGAATGAAAGCAAAAGAAAGAAGCAAAATTAATGAGGTCTGCCAGACTTATTTTTCCAATTGATTGTGGTGTATTAAAGGCCAACAAACTAAAGTTTCTTGCTAAAGCATAAAAATTGATAGCTTTCTCGTCATCACATAAATCGATTTACATATATATTAAGTAGTAATTACCATCTAGCTTGTATTTCTTTTGTTATAGCTTATCCGTAGCGAGACGTTTTCGGTACACAAACCAAGAAATTATATATATTGACAGGAGATGGAAATAAAATAAAAATAAACAAAGAATTGTGTTCCACTTATAGACGTGCGTGTTGGTCGGACCAGTATTTTCGTTGAGTCTTTACAAAACTCTAGTAAATATGTTTTACACATTGTGGACATGATTATGGATAGTAATGGATCATTTCCAAATATGATCTGTGGCCACTAGCTAAGAATACTCACTTAGCCAATCTGGACCTTTTTGGCACACCTTTAGAACCTTTAGAGATTAATTGTTTTAGTGCAGAAGGCAATAAGCCACGACAATAGAAGAAAGAATTTCGAACTCGTTGATCTAGTTAATCAATAACAAATCAGTATCTGATACTGATCGAGAATATCTATACATTTTATGCGTATCGTTAATGAACATTTGTGAATATTGAAAAGAAAAGAACAAATCTAATATAATCCAATCCTTTAATGGCAAATAACAAAAAAAAAAAAATGAAATGAATCATGTACGCTAAATAAAGGAAATAAGCTAAGACGTCTTCTTCTATCTCTGAAGTTTGCGAAGTAGCTAAATACATTCGAACACATGCTTCCTCGTCACATTAAAATAACTTAAAAGAAAAGAAAAAAAAGCTTAAAAATTCTAAAACGTTATAAATACATTAAAACTCTTGAGCATCGGCATAATAGGCGCTCTGGTATGTTTACGTAAAGTTTTACGTAAAGTATCTACGGCAAAGTGTTGTGCAAAAAGTTAAAATAATCCCTTTACGAATCAAAGCCTTAAATAGCACGACACCTTTTTGTCGGTCTTTTTGGAGTAGCCCATATACTGCTGGATACAGTATATCAGCTGCACCTTGAGATTCTCAACTTTAAGGACGAACTCTTTATTCCCTAGCCCCATTCTCTTATCCATCTACAGTCCTACAATTTATCGTTCTTAAGCGTGGCTAGACATTGTAACATTCCCTAATATGGATCATTGGAAGAAAAATTAAAAAAAAAAAAAATTTTTCTTATCAACCTTTAGTTCGCTTATTGTTTGAAGTCAAATCAAAACATTTCTCATGTATTTACCTTAATTTTTGGGCATAAGAGATATTCGCATCGAACTGTGTTTAAATTTCTTATTTGTTTTCTATTTAAAAAAAAAAAAAATAATAAAATCTATTTTTAGTCTAAGCGACACAGTACATATAATATACGTTCAATGTCTGTTGTAACACTTTGATATTCATAAGCATGTGGTGGTGGTGGTGGTGGTGGCGGCTGACAGGCAAGCTCCGTTTACATCTTATCTTCATGTATCGCTGCGTATCTGTTTTGTTTGTGTGCATTTATATAATGCACTTACAGTAATATTCGTGTCTTTATGTACGTTGTTATGTATAATAATTTGTTTTTACCCAAGTATGATGGCACTGCTCATTTGTCACTCTGCACTGCACTCTTTCACGCACCGCTATGATAAGAAGACATTCTAAATTTGTCACATGCTTATAAATGATAAAAAAGCGCATAAAAACTTTCTAATTAATTATGTTTAACTCGTCGATAATTTGTTGAAAACGATAAAAATTTTGTCTTGAGTTATTTTCTATCTTTTATCAATCAATTAAATCAATTAAGATCCATCCAAAATTAACAAAAGTATTTACATGGGGACTCAGATCGCATGTAATTATAATGGCTTAACAAAACTTGAGAGGACTTGAGAGGCTGGAAAGTATATAGGAGAGTACAAATAAACCTGTGTTTAAGCGGGAAATAGAGACCACGAAAAAAAAGTGATACAGAAACTTCGTAAATGTTACAAACATATTTTTACAACGTATTGAAAATAATTTATTTTATGCGGTGTAGAGATACCGTATAAAACAGAAACGCTTAGAAAAAAATATCAAAGCTTTGCTAGAAAATACTTTCCAATCAAAATATATAATTAAAGCACACAATGAAAGTATTAAAAATATTCGAACTCTTAATAAGATCCCAGAATGAGATGCAATTGCTTTAAGCGATCTTTTGATCGCTGAGTTTCGATCCTGAGTTGAACATTGCGGGAGTTACTTGCAACTCAATCTACGTTTATTCTCTCATTCCAATTATGCGCTTCCTTCGTTTAAAATGCTTCTCGCATTTCTCCCCTAATGAACAGAACCAGGCAGCCGTATCTGTAATCGGCAAGTTATGAGAATATTTCAACGATCATCTTATTTCGGTGGTCTTATAATCAGTAGTAGTTATGTAAACACCTGCTTAAGTGCTCTGTACTTGACCTTAACGCTGCTACGGTGAGTCAGCTATTTTCTTGTGATATTTCCTTAAACTTTTTTTTTTTTTTGCTTAAATCTTCTTCTGATCTCCCTGTGTGGCTGCGAAGCCATGCTATAATATTTCGTTTTTTATTATAATACTTTCATATTATATTATGGAACAATCTGTACTATATTTTTATATTATTAAGCTTATACTCAGTAATTTTCTTTGTAAAATTTAGCTACTAGCGTAATGAAAGAATTCTTATATTAAATTAATTGAAATAAATAATTTCATACTGACTTATTTTAAAAATGACAATTTTTTTGAAATCTACATAATTCGATACTGGTCGTCTCACGCCAAAACATGCATATTCCTGTGATTTTCGTTACTTGAAGATATTAGAGTAGACCCTTTCTCTTTTTATCATATAATTGATTATAAGTTTAGAAATTATGCTTTACTCTCGATAGAATATGTTAAGCGTTGAGTGTGTTATGTTTTAACTATGGTTTCCTTCTTTTTTTTTTTTTTTTTGATGATATAACAGCGTGCTTTTACTTCTATAAAATCCGACCTTGTAGGGTCAAAAAAAAAAAAACAAAAAAAAAACTCCAACAATATGTTACATGACTACAGAAAGAGTACGGAAAAATTCGTTTTAAGCTTTAAAAAATTTTTTCTCTTTCTCAAATGTTGTTGTTGTCGTGAATTGAATGATGTGTGATTTGTGATGATTTGCTCCCTTTCCAAAACGTTAGACACGTATATATATATACATACATCTGTGTGTGTATATATTTATGTCGAACGTTCATATGTTGGTGAAAACATAAAAAGAGATTGAAAGAGTAGTGACCTCTGAGTTGTATATGTATGCGTGTGCATGGTTTAATTGTTTTAGTTTAATTAATTTGGTTTAATTCTGACAATATGTACAAGAAGAATATTTGCTTTTATTAATAAGTACCAAGCAGCAAATTGAAATAATCATTTATTTTATAACATTTTTTTTTTTTCAGATTGTTTTCACTCCTGCGAAATAATGGCTGACCATTGTACGTTAATATGCCCTTCAATTTTATATTTAATAGTCGTCATAATATGTAATAATTTGTTTAACCTATTGCTTAACCCTCTTCGATACACACATATATACAAACACAAAAAAAAATGCAATTAAATTAAACGAAATACATCATCATCGTCATCATTATCATCGTCGTAGTAGTATCGCTATCGATATATCAATATGGATCAAAATAAACTGTTTCTTTTAAGTATGTCTACGATCTATATGATTTAGATAGAAGTTTTATATATATAATAATCTTAACAAAATATTATAACTTTTTTTTTCTAACTAAAAAAATTATGGAAAATTTTTGAAAACAGAAATATTTATGTGCGTACAAATTTTTTGCGCACAATTACCGAAGAGCTATTTGCTCAAGATAAGCATAAAGTATTGAAAATTTTATTAAATAGAAATTAACAAAAATTAAAAAAACAAAATTAAAAGATTAAGTAAAAATTTGCCAAAATTTTCATTATTAAACAGAAATACTGCAAATTAGTTAAAGTACACGTATCTAACTAATAAAATGTATATTAAAAAATATATGATTTATATATAGATTTACATCCGTAGTTTTCTTTAGCATATTATATTGAATTTAAGAAACTTGATATATAATAAAACAAAAAAAAATGTGATTTAAGCGCGATTTTAAACCAAGTTCTGCACAATTGTATTTTAATGTTATTCTCTAAACATTGAATTAACTTTAGCTTTTAATGTTTTATCTTTTTTTTTTTCTTTAGATTTAATTTATATCCGAAAGTTTTAATAAAAAAAAAAAGTAGATAAAAGAAAAACTGAGCTAAAGTGCCATTAGGTATTGGAAAACAAAAAAAAATCTATAAGAATGAAAAAAAAATTGGAAACTTAAAGCAACAATGCATTGATCTTCTCTGATTATGGTTAATATAGTTTTAAAATTTATTGCCTCTGGCATTGTTTAAATTATACAATAAATTAGAGAGAGAGAGAAAGAGAGTTATAACAGAAAAAGTTTAACTATTCAAGTCTTATAAAACAGGGATGTATGCTTTAATGCTGGATAACGAAGCAGAGTTCTTATTAGCATTTTAAAATTTGCAACGAACAGGAGCGAATTTCAAACGAATCTTGGATACCCAGCTTTGAGATCACTTTCAAGTAAGTTTGCCACAAATGTTGAACCAATGAAATTAATGAACAAAATATTATTCACTTTAGATCGAACTTACCATACATGTATATTTTATCAAATTTCTATTACCGCGTAGCCTAGAAAATCAGAAGAGCGAATAATCAAGTCGGCATGGACGAGTTCAAATCCTGGTACTGTAGATAGCGCTTTAATTACGATTAGACAATGCACAAGGCTACAGTAAACGCTCGATCGGTAGAGACGTAACACAAACCGATCTGGTACACATCTTCTTAACTACTTCTTTCTCGCTGATCATAACCATGCTTATGCACATGCACAGGTGACTTCCTCCGAGTGACTTATCATGGAAAAAAACCAAGCTAACGTATGAAAATTATAAAGTATTCCATTATCAAATTCGTAGACATACTAGTCGCTTAATGGATGCTATTTTCATATTAATTTTTGTTTTTTGATTGGTGCTAGAATGTATTTGTTCTACTACCTAGAGTTAAATTTTTTTAGTCGTTTATAAACTGATCACAACAACAAGGAATAAATTTCCATTTCATCTTTTGGAAATTCTATTCCAAACTTGGAAATTGGAACAAAAAACGATTTAATTAAATTGAAGTTTCATGTCTATCGAGAGTTAGGGGTGAAGCCTTATCCACACTTGAAAAGTTAAAAAAATTGCGTAATTCTTCGAAAAGTTCGCTAAATGTTATTATAATTCATGTACAAGTGTGAAGGATAGATTTTTAAAGCTGTTTTAGTTAAACTTAGTGAAACCGGAAAATTATTTTCATTGAAAATTCAATGTTCGACTGACTATCTGTGTTGAATGCTTAGGATTATGTCAACCGCTAAATTTTTATCTCCATTTAGCGGCTTTCATTTTTCCGTTATAGCATTAAGTGATATTCTGAAAAGGTCCATAAATGTGTGTGCTAATAGACAGTCTTGCTAGGTAATTCCCTTCCAAAATTTGTGATTGAAATTAACATTTTTTTTGTAATCGTTATTTTCAAAAAAAATGTTTGACGGAGAACAATAAATAACTTGAGATCAAAGGCAGCATTGGGAATTCCTGCATTACTGCATACTTCTCCGCTAGTAAATGATTGGCTAGCGTTATAATTATAGGCGGTACTAGTTGAAATAATTCTAATATAATTGATTATAGACTGCAATTAATAATAAAAATATTATAAGATTATTAAGAAATCATAAAAAAAATTTATATAAAAATCTTTAATAAATAGCCTGATAATCGGAACTTTTATCAATATGTCTTATAATTTTTTTTTTTTCTACTTCTTTATTATATTTCCAATGATTGAAGCCATTGCACGAATAGTTTATGCTTCAAATCTATTGAGATTTGTAACAAAATATAGTATAAATGTTGATCATAGTTTCTTAAATTTTATTGCATAAGAAATCGTAATTCAAAGCAATTGCTCTAGAGCAAGCAATTGATACGCATCAGAAGTTAGCCATCTCTTGTAATTAATTTCACTAATATTTCTCTCTCAGCTTCTCTGATTAGTAAGCAAATCGACTTGAAATCTCAAGCTGATCGAGAATATCATGGAATCTGCAGATGTTCGAAACGGAATTCCTAATCTTTCGTATCCATGTTTAAGGTTTGAAAAGACATGATGACTAAACTAATTCCGATTTAAAACAAAAGCTGGAGGTGAAAACGGTCCATATATTTCAAATAATTCTGGAACTTGAAACGCACAAATTATTCAATAGAGAAATAAAGGCTCTTAATAAAACGTAGTTAAATTTAATACAAAATAAATAATAATAAATTTATTTATCTAATAAAATATTTTATGAAATTTTTATTTTAGTATAAAAAAAGAAACAACTCTTAAGTGCCCTGTATAAAGTATTTTGCCCTTTTCATTTTAAAATTGGCTTAAACGATACTTCAATTTATTTTTTTCCTTTTGTCAGTAATTGTAAAAATTATTCATAACTAACAAAAAAAAAAAAAATTTACTTATATAGTCAAACAGATATGAAATATTTCAAAAATCTAATTACACAACGAAAATTAATGATAAACATCAAACAGTATTTATGCCGGTTTTGAAACGAAAACATACCATCAGAGAAATTTCAAGAAACATTTTTAAACTATGTCTAAATGAAACTGAAAAAAACAAAAATAGAAATAGAATTTTTTTTCTTTTTTGTCATATCGCTAATAGATGTTTTAATCTCTATGAAAATATGTAATTAAATAACAAATAAATAAATGTTCTGTTTTGTAAGCGTTAGTGCTACTTTTAAAACCATACATGTAATAATTACAACATAATATCATACAAAGATTACAGAGAAAGAAGAATCTACAAATATTAATAAATATATAAATATACTTCAATTGCAATAAAAGCGTTTCTTTTTTTTTTTATGAAATTTTACACTAATTTTATTTTTTATTTACATAAATCATTGATTAAAATTAAATATGAATCGTCTATAAGCGCTTTTTAATTTAGAATTTCATTTTTTTTTTTTTTTTTTTTTTTTTAATTTAAAATTATTTTTGTCTTGTAACAAACTTTAGATACCAATTATCGTCGAGAAATATAAAAATGATTGCTTTTTTGTTAAACGGTTGAACTCATTTTTTCTGGAACTTTGCACATCAAAATACTTCTTTTCATTTAATTACTTGAGGTATTTTTTTCATTTTTTATTTTTGTCACTTCTCGAGTTTAATAAAACTTTGGAATGGTTCTAATATATGAAATTTCTCTGGCACAAAGTATATTACAAACATCTTGAAATGAGTAAAATCTATCGATCGCTGCTCATTCCTAGAAACTGGAAGTAGGCGATATTTTTCTAAGCAATAACTTTAATTCGCCGAACAAGATCATTGGACAAATGTGACAATTTTCTTTGTAAAATCATTTTCAGTAAAAAGGATTCAATTTTTTCAACAACTTCAACTTTGTCGAAACTCAGAAAGAAAGTAACTTACTAAAACCATATGTTGGCGAACGTGAACTTTTAACAAAAATTTCCGTATGACTAAGAAAATATATTGCAGCTGTCAACGAAAGACGAATCTGTTTTACTTTCTGACTTCTTAAGAGTGCTTTGCGACCGAGAATTGGTGACAAAAATTTGTGACGAGCTTGCACAAAAAAAAAAAAAAACGGACGAATATATGCATTGGTTTATTTACATAAAATTATATCTTTTGATTTTCTTTTTTTAGTTTTTAACTCCATAAATCCTCTCGATATTTATTTCGTTTACGATAGTCTTCGATTATCTTCTGTGCTTCGCATAATTCGATATTGATTTCCTTACTTAAGCACTTACAAATTGTAATTTCTATGGCTTTCGATATTTGAGAACCATCTGCACATATGTAAATTGACGTTTGGGACTGCAAAAGTTGTTCAATAAACACTTTGGAATTGGCAATTAGGGCCTCGTGTATATACTGATATGAACTCACGCCTGAACGAGAATGACTTTCTATAAATTTATTTAGTACATTCGTAGAAAGCCATTGCATTAACTGAGCACGATGAACTATCGCTTCTTGACTAACGGCACCAACGAATAACCAAGATTTTCCTGCAATCCCTGATGTTCCCTGTTCGATAAGACATTGTTTATGTTGCAAGAAACCTAAATAAGGAGCTAGGGCTGCACCTCCTACCGCTATTAATATTTGATCATTTTGAAAATCGTCTTCTGTGTAACAAAAAGTGTTCGGTTGCCTTAAATACATTAGAACTTGTGGTGGTTTATTTTGCAACATTTTTGTCGTAATGCCAGGATTAATAGAAAAAATTGAAAAAATTATGTTAAATTCCTCAGAATTTATTAAAGGACTGCTAGCTATAGAATACTCTCTAGGTAAAAGACGCGGCAAATGCTCTACTAGCAGATTAAGTGGTGGTTGACATGATCCGCAAATTTTTAAGATATTCAAGAGAGTAAAACCATTTTGTAAAACAATTTCATTATAATATTCAGAGCCTTCTTTAGAGGATATGCTCTTTAAAAAGCATGCATCCGACGTATTAGAACAATATTCAGCCAGAGCCCTTAGAAATTGTTTTTTCAAAATTCCCCTCAAATTAAGGCAATCTCTCAAAATTTCTCGTGGTGTTGTTTGTTTGGGTATGTGTAAAGGATATTTAGCTTTCTTAGAATCTTTTACTAGCTCGAATGCACATAAATTGTCTGCTTTATCATGCAAATTTAAAACTTCCAGAAAGTCTTCAACATCGGATTCATCGTTATGAGGTAATATAGCTATAGTATTCCCAGGCTGCCATGTAAAATCGGGTAGATTCTGAAAGAAAACAAAATGGAGTAATTAAACAAAACATCATCATTAAAGTTCTATGGAGCTGCTAAATTTGCTCACCTTTATATCAAATTTTAATTCCATAATATTTTTATTATAGAGCTGACCGTCAGCTTGTAATAAAATCTTGGAATCTTTCACATTTATCCTAGTTAAAGGGCTACGTGCAAAAGGATATTTAAGATCTGGACATTTTTCTTGGCCATTCTTGTAATCTAAAGGCTATAAGCAAATAATATTACAATTTATTATAACTCAGATTACATTCTTTTTATGAATAAAAAAACAATATGATTTATAATAATAAAAACAATATGATAGGGTGAAAGCGCTGAAGTGATTGGTTCGGTGGGTAGTGATATTGTGGCAAGGACTTATATGCAATATTAAACGGTGGTAAGGTCGTTATAACAAATGTAATGTGACATATTCCACTATTAAGAGCGTCAAAGATTCAGGATGCATGGTTATGAAAATTTGAAAATTTTAAGATGAACACCACCGCTGACAAGGGCACGTGCACTATCTTCCCTTGCTTGGAAGTTTTTTTAACGGAAGTCTTATAAGAAATAAATAGAGACATATAATGTTGAGAAACAATTTGAAAAACATTTTAGTCATTCACATTTCATTATATTTTTACCGTCACCGGGTCGTCATTGGCTTTGGGGTTTTCTTCACTTAAAACCCTTATTTTATAACAAAACCCGGAATGCTATATTTTTTAGAAAGTTACAAAAACGATAAGAAGAAAACACAAGACTCGTCAAAGGCACGGTCTTTAGAACAACCAAACCTGTCCATGAGATGTAATAAACTTATCTTGTTATTCATCCCTTTTAATAAGATTTTTTCATACTTAAAGTAATTAATAAAATTGAAGCCCAAATTTAAAAATATTAAATGCTTTGATGCCAGTTATTTACTTACCGGGGAATTATCTAAAAAATGTAATTCTAGGGTTTCATCCAATAATTTTAAAACTGTATATTTAGATAATAAGTATTTATTAATATCTAAGGTTTTTTCCAACTCAACGCTGTCTGCAACCATATTAATTATTAATTTTTCTAACAATCAAAAAAATCGCACGAGGTTTTAATGAGATATAAATATAAAACAGCTGTTGTAGTCAGGACTTAAAATAACAAGAACAGTTAGCTTATAATCGATAACAGACAAATGTTTATTTTCAATCGTGCGTGCATAAATGCATTACACACATAACAATTATATATAGTTTACTTTTATTCGATAACCGTTTGCATATAAAAACCATCAGCAGATATATTCCTAAAAAAACTTATTTTAATTTAGGACGTTTCCTTTTTAACAACAGATGAAAACAAGAAATACATTATTCGCTACGAAATTTTCACTTTCTGTTTTTTGTTGAATGCAGCTGTATTTTTGGTGATAGCAAATATGAACAATCACCATCGATAACTAAAAGTGTGTATTCACTGCGTTTTATATCGTTTCATCGCTGAGGCAGAAAAAGTGATTAGTTTATTTTGGATTTTTAGGAAATTGAACAAAAAATTCGAAAATAAGGAAAAGATTAAAATGCCAAAAATTACTGAACTCACTTCCAGTGATGATGAATATGAAGATGCCGTAGACGTAGATAATGAGAATATTGCGATGCAAACAAAGGAAATTAGTGATAACGTTACTTTATTAGATTCAGCTGTTAATGAGGATCTAATACGAAAACTACACGATTCAAACATCGCCTATGGCGGTGGAGGCGAAACAAAAGAGGAAGATTCCGCCTCAACAGTACATGCAGCAAGCTTTGAGGAAATAAACCAAAAGCAAACGGATTGCGTTCCGCCCGATGAAGGTAATAAAAGTCATATGGATCAAAACGACGTTCAGGCGGAATATATTGACGAAGATATCGATGAAAAATCTATGCGCGAAAAAGAGGAGCACTTAACATTTGAAGAATTGGAGGCCAATAAAGAAGAAGCAACAAACATGAAATTAGAAGCTAATGAACTTTTTAAAAATGATAAATCAATGGAAGCCATCGAGATCTATACACAAGCTTTGAAAATTTGTCCTACCAAATATACTAAGGAAAGAGCTATTTTATATGGGAATCGAGCAGCTGCAAAAATAAAAATTGATTCAAAAAAATCTGCAATAGATGATTGCAACAAAGCCATTGAATTGTGGCCAGAATATGTAAGAGCGATTTTAAGGTAAGGAAACAGAAAGCGTTCTTTTGTTTTATAAACATCGTTTTTTTTATATTCTTAGACGAGCGAAGCTTTTTGAATTGGATGAAAAGCTGGATGAGGCTTTGAATGATTATAAACGCGTTTACGAACTTGAGCCTGGTCAGCGAGAGGCCTGCGAAGCTATAGTTCGTTTACCGCCTTTAATAGATGAACGCAACGAACGTTTGAAAGAAGAAATGTTGGGCAAACTGAAAGACCTGGGCAATATGATATTGAAACCTTTTGGTTTATCGACTTCTAATTTTCAAGTTCAAAAAGATCCCTCAAGTGGCTCATATTCAATCAATTTTAATCAAAATTCAAGTTAGATTCAGTTTTTTAGCATTTTGATTAAAACTAAATTTGTGTGTTGGAAAAAGTAAAAAATGTAAACGTTTGTTTCCTTTATCCGTAATTAATAAAATAATGTACCAGGTTAATCAACTCGTTTTAATAAAGTTAATCTTCTCTACAGCTTTGTGATAATATATTAAAATAAAACCGATTGCGATAACTTTCTTAGCAAATAGAAATACATATATAAATAAAATTCTTTAATAAACACTTTAAATAAATTTTTAAAATTCTAAGCAAACACTTTGAAATTACAACAACCCTTTCCTTAATATATATTAGAAAATTAAATTCTAAAAAGAATATATTTCTCTTAACTCACATAAATCCGTCACACTGTTTCTATAACTCCTCTACGTCGACCATTGGAGGTTAATAAAGAGTTCTCGACTTGATCACTTCCTATGAAAGAAGTCTCTTCTGAGCAATTGTTACTCTGAGTTGTAGTTTCTTTGGCTTTAGCTACCGTTGTTACACCATTCACTGGCATGGCGCTGGATGTCTGAACGGAATCGCATGGTATGTTATTACTTATAGAAAGTTGATCAACATTTAGAGCTCTTGACGGTGTATGAGAACGTGAACCAGAGTTTCCAGAAGGAACACGACTATGAGGGCTGTTATTACGTGATTGTTGGAAGTCCTCTAAAGGAATTTCTTCAGATCTGAAGTTATCGAATTAAATATAATTATTTAACAAAGTTTATAAGAAAAGATATACCTTGGTCTGATCATACGTGGACTGCTTTCTCTGGATGATCTAGCCTGGGAGTTTTCACGGGAATGAGTAGAACCTTTACTGCTCGGAGAATTAGAGTTTTCCCGTAATAGGGTCTCACGGCTTTGGTGCGATGTGGAAGATGCAGAATTGGAACTGGCGTTCGAGTTACGTCTACGAGAGCGATTGGCAGTCACTTCATTGCGTATGCTTACGTTAAGAAAAGTGTTAGAATACAAACAGTTAGTGTAAAACGAGCGAGCATACAAGCATTTTGCTTTAAAATCCAAAACATCGCAAAACTAAACTTAAATAATTATGTTAACTATTTGCACCTAGAATTAGTAAATCGAATTTCTACAAAATTATTTTGGTAATATTTGAAAATATTAAAGTTATTTCCTGAAAACTTTCAATTTGTTTTCTCTCCCATAAAATTTTTTTGAGTTAAAAGAAAACATTTTATATAATTTTCACAAGGATTTTCAAGCGAAACAAATTCAAGCAATAATTTCAAGGAACTTTTAGAAATTTTCAAACGATATCTTAATATAATGGTCACGACGATGATTAGTTACTAGAGAATAAACATATAATTATATATACATTTTTTATTATTACTGTTAGATATGTAGCGAAATTCTTACAAAAGCTACTTTAACGTTAGATTGAAACAAATCAATGAAACGAATGTTCACTTTTTCCTATAGAATAGTACTGAGTCAAATAGTTTTTTTACGGCAGCTTTTGCATTTCTTACCCTTCAATGGAACGATTTTGAGCCATTTGTATGCGACTAACCCCACCAGAAACATTTTCCCGTCGTAAAGCAGCCGCGAAGCCGGGTACTCGGTTACTTGTAGAAAAGATAGGACGATGATCGCGGATCGATAAGCGCGAAGTACTGCTGCCACTAGCTCCGCTAGCAGTTCTCATACTGGTTTTCGCATAAATCGGAGAATCTACAACTTGGCCAGGTAGTTCAATCATCTGAGCGATTTGATACATTTTTTTTTGTCGAGCCTTGCTACGACCTTTGGTCAAGCGTTGCTTAGCAGCCAAGCAGCGTATATGATCATCAAACATAAATTTGGCTGATAATAAAGGGCCACGATTATGTACAGCTCCTCCACGATGAACAGTTATATGCAAACAACGGCTATCGTCTTTATCACCTGCCACTTCAACATCTTGTAAGAAGCCTACGAATTTCGCTACCCCCCAACCCAACAGTTTGGCGTCCGGTTCAACCAAAATTAATTGCAACGGATCGACAACTAGAAAACGCCTTTGCTTAACATTATCCTTAGCTATCACAGTGCAAGCAATTAAATCACTATTGTCTATAATAACGAAAGTATGTTAAATAAGAGTTTTCGGTAGTCACAGTTCACATATAGCAGCTTACTTAAATCCAAAACAACATCCACTTGGACTAAATCCAGGGCATTCGTTAAAGGTAACATAGTTTCTTTTTCATTAAGGAACTCTTGACACGTCTTACGCAACAAGAAGAATACCCTAATGGCTCTACGAGCTTTTTCCACTTCACCACAAGGAAGACGTCGTGTGAAGGCTATACCTATCAATAATACAATTATTTTCAAGCTAACTTAATACAATACCATAAATGAAAACATAATCCAAAGTTTAAATTATTATTCGATTATTTATATAATTGATGAATGGATTACTTCTCATTTTAATAAAAATTTAAAATTTATATGAACTTACCTGTCAATGGAGTGCCTGTGGGTGGTAGTAAAATTGTAGAATCCATGCACAAAAATTCTACATTTAGTTGATTCTTCTGCATCTCATTATATTCGTCTTCGAATAAATCCAAAAAAATATCTTCAGATTTATAGAAATTACGTAATATCGTCATGGCTTGGTGGCGGGCAGCAAATAACACATCCTGTTGAATTTCGGTAATATTATTTGTGGTAATACCAGATGCTGAGTTCTGGGGTTTAGTAAAGCTTAACAATAAATGTAAAGCTATCTCAACTGTTATCAAACGCGTGCGACACGCTGGAACAGATTAAACAAAAGAAGAACCTTGAAGAGTTTTGAATAAATGGTAACTCACATTGACCTACTTGTCGCTTGATTTGATAAGGTTACGATATTTAATAAACGTTCAATCAATTCACTTTTGTAACTTAAGGAACCATTGTTCGATTTCGATAGCACTTGATGGAACCAATCATTTTTTACACCTGAAATAAGAATCATTGTCAGTAACTATTCATCTATAAGAGATATTAATGGTTTTATGAAACAATGGCATGTATGACATTATTATTATTGTTAAAAGAAAAATTAAAGCTTATGTTATTTACATACCATCTATAGAAACACACATACATACAGAGTGGGAAAGTCAAGTAGTTAATAAACAAGCAGCATTTTTTTTAGTGAGTTAGTTGGAAAGTAGGAAAAGAAAGAAATTTAATGTTGCTATGAATTCCAAGATAATGATTAGATGTTAAATGAGTTGCAGTTTAGTAAATTTTACACAACCTCTATTAAAACTCATCGCGTAGATTAAGCAAAGAGACAATAAAGCCAAATAATCGTTCTCACTGCAGTCCAAAGCCAACAAAACAAAATCCAAAAACGGCCTTTGAACGGAGCAAGCATTACTGCCAGATGCCAGTTGATGATGTTGTTGTAACTCTTGCTTTTCTTCATCAGTAATATTCGCAAACTTGGCATTGGGAAATGCAGCAGCTTCTGTTTGACTTTGAATGACATTTGACGTTAAACTATGTTCCGTGGCATTTAAAGCCATTGCATTATCTTCAACAGGTTCTTCGGCAGAAGAACAGCCCGAGCTACTAGCGGCAACTGTGTCTAGAGCTTGCTCTAAACTTTCACGAGGTTCCGCAAAACTTGGTATTACCGCCTCTCGGTTCTCTACGTAAGCATTAAGTACAGCAGCAGCCCCTTCCTTAAAGACACTGTCGTCGCCATTCAAAATAACCCACGCCAAAGCATGAACTAGAGGAGCATGAGTAACCACTAGGAAAACCAGCGATAGCAAATACAAAGCCACTATGGAAGAGACTCGAGGATTTTGCATTTCGTGAACATCAATGTCTACGTTACGTTTCAGGACCGCTGCCAAATTCTGGGTGACAACTGCTAAAGGAGGAGGCGGTGGAGTCGGCGTTAATGAAAATATATAAAGTGGTACAAATAATTTATGTAATAAATGTTCGGTGAGAACGGCATTCAAATCCTTAATTTCTAGCAATAGAATATCATTTAAATAATGCAAATGATCCAAATGTTCTGCTACCAAATTTGAGAGCTTTTGATTAGATTGATGACTGAAAAGGAAAAAAATTATTGAGACACACTTCGAACGAAATCATAACACGTGAAACAACTTACTCTATATCGGTGCGTACACAACTATCTAATTCCAATATATGTTTCCCTATAAACCACACCAAATTGCTAAAATACGGAGCAGCCGTTCTAATAATGCAACTTGAAAATTAGTAATAAGCAAAAAAACAACGCAAAAACACTAACGCTTACTTACTTGTCTGTTATAAAACGTAACATGCTAGCGTTTTGTACTTTATAAACATTTAACGATATAGTGCGCACAGCAATTCGTACCATACTCTCAGGGTGATTAAAAAACTTAATAGCCTCTGTATATAAAGGAAAATCGTTTGTATGCTAAGAATTAAGAAGAAGAATTTGTTTAAATTGAAGTTATTATTCACTTCTGTTACTAGATTAATACCTCATTATAAAAAAAATGTATGGTGTGAGTGTTTAATTTCAAACTCAAAGTTTTTAAAAACAATATATAATAACCCATCACATCTTCATCAGAAAAATCAAACTTATGCACGATTATCGAGTTCACATGATTGTTACTCAGTAAGTAATCTAAGAGGAGAACAAAAACGTATTAACAATTATTATAATATTTCATAAATTATTATCAACCTACACAATGAAGTTTCATTACGTATATTTTCAAAAAGAATATTCAAAGTTTGTAATAATTGAACACACACAAAACTCGAACCACCACTTTTTTGACGCATTATATGTAAAAAGTATGATAACATATTTTTCTCTAGAAAAAAGCTACAAAAAAATGAAATGAATGAAAAAGTTACAAAACGCAATTTATTATTCTGTTCATGGATATGCTTACTCAAAGACCGAAGAATCATGTTGATCACCCCATATTAAAATTTCAGCTATACTTCTCAAAGATTCAACGAGTAAACCTCTATTACTCTCGGATACCGTTGTGTTTTTTTCTAAAATACTGTATAAATATTTCAGGTGTTCCAATGATAGACGATTTTTTGGTTTATTCCAGGAACCACCAAACCAACTACGGCTGCGAAACATTTTTTTTTTTTTTTCGAATTCCTTGTCTAAAAGAAGTTTTCGCCACTATTTTGTTTTTCCTTTTTTTTTTAGTAGAGTTCCAGTGTTTTGTGTTTCAATTACAAATGAATTTTTATAAATTTAATCCAAAAATATGTTTCAATTACAGTTTCTTCCCTTGTACTTAGTAATTGCATTAATTTAAAAAAAAAAAAAATTTTTTATACGTTTTCCCAAATATATAATAATTTAATATTTTTTTCTTGGATGTCAAGTTCCTGTAAAAACAGCTGATATCATGGTGTTGTTAGCAGAGATTTATTCTTACATAAATATAACGTTTATCTGAAGTGAAGCATAAAACTTTAAATATTTACTTTCTTAATCATTAATTCTTTAACAGTTTCCCCATGATGAATTAATAATTAATAGTTAATATTAATAAAAAAAAAGATTAATAGTACTTTCGATATTTTGCCTTTGATTAATACATAAAATACAAAAAAGGATATTATTTTTAGATCTAAAAAAACAAAGAAAGAAGAGATATTCTTTAGAAAATTATTTCACTGCATCGATTTAAAAATCGCATGACATATTCTCAAAACCGAAAAGTTTATCAACACTAACAAAACTAACACAGCCAGAAAGTGATATAAGCAATAAATTTATGTTTAAGTCAAAGAAGAATTTATTAGGAAATTATGTCCGGCTATAAATACAGCGATTTAATAAAATTAACTACTCAATATGCACATCGTATGAACTATTTATCAAATCGCATATTTGGCGAAGTTGCGCGAACTACAAATTCAAAGTCTATGAAGGTATTCTAATATATATTTTGTACCAATATGTAAACATTTTGTTTATCTTTAAAAGGTGGTGAAAATGTACAGTGAAGAACCCGTACAAAAACGTGACTACGTTGTGAACTGGTATCCAAGGCATGTAGAAACTCATATACTTATGAAGAACTTAAGACTTTATGGCTTGTTTCGAGATGAGCATGAAGATTTTAAAGAAGAAATGAAACGTGTACGTAAACTCAGAGGCAAAATTCCACCAAAGAAAGGAGAAGGCAAACGCTCCAAAAAATAAATTCTCAAAAAGATTTAAAAATAATTTTATTTATTTATGCCAGTTAATAGTAATTTAGCTTCACCTTGGAATATCACTTGTTGATTTTGTATGCACTCATAAGTAACTAAAGAGATTTTACGTGCTTTTAATAAACGTATATATATTTCCGTATCGGTTTCTATGAGGCAAGGTCTGAGAAAAGCGAATCTCTGCTCTAAAACAATAGTACCTGGCCCCGGAAATTGTGTACCAATTATACCTGCCACAATGGCATTTAGAAAGGCTCCATGAACTCTGCGTTGTTCAATGGGTACTGAAGATGAATGGACGATATTCTTATCTCCAGTTAGCTGCGAAAACTGATCTAATTCGTTTTGAGTAAATCGTTTAATGACCTTAACTTCGGGATAACGAGCGGATGTAGTGTTTTTACTGCATAGAAGACGACGTGGTAACATCATTCAATTCAATAATCTCATGCCTTTGGGCAAAATCTTCCAATATTAGAGTTGAAATATTAATTATCCTCTGGTCTTTCGCGGAATTGCAAAATAACTTGATTTTTTTCAGAATTTCTATAGTTAAAATCACAGTTTTGTCATAGTCTGCATCTAACGAAGTTAGCAGCTGATAAATCAAAGTTAAAATATTTAATATAATTTCAAGATTTCCCGTTTTCGCAAATAAAGTTTGTATAGAGTTTAGATGCGATTTTTGTAATAAAAAGTAGTGACTTTCTTTATCTAGAAAAAAAAACAAATAAAATTTTAAAATCATTTGTTAGAACACATTTATGAAATTTTTATACCCAAACATATGTTACACAACCCGGCTATACCGAAAATTTGCAAATTTTCATTGGAAGTTTGCAAAAGTTCGACAAACAATTTTAAAGCTTCTGCTGATTTCAAATAATCCCAGTTTATAGGATCATATGCGAAATTTGCTAAATTTGCACTAACTTGCTCTTGAGCTTCTATAATTTATCATTTAATTAATTCGAAAAAACAATTTAGTTAACAATTAATTCATTACCGATGTTTGTGGTGGTGTAAAATTCCTCAACGAGATGTTCAATAAATTCCTGACGATTAACACCCGGCTCAGGAGTTTTTCTTTTCAAGTAAGCATGACTATACATCGTTTCTGTATTTGTCTGTGCATACGAAAATTGTCAAAATTTTTAATATTTCAAATTGAATTCGTTTTGTTATTTCATAAATAATAAAATATTAATATTCCTTACCTTTCCACAGAGCTGCCAAATTCCTTCATTTATATATTGCTGGTGCTTTTCAAAAAAAAAATCGTTACTTCAAACTTTATAAAACATGGTTGTTGCTATTTTTTTTTGATCAAAATTTCTAAAAGTTGAAATTTTTAAACCGTTTTATTAAGATTTCTATTGTCGATTTCTATGAAAGTTGTGCTAAGCAAATATACTGCATTTTGAAATAAGAAGTCTAAGGCTTGGCTACCCTGCTTATGGACTGCTAGAAATGTGAAACTTTAAATTTTAATAAATGAAACTCTATTGCGTTCTTTGAGAATCAAATGCAGCCAACTTAAGTGCAAATCCTTTAGCCATCTTTCTTTCTAAAAAGATTAGTTGAATAGGGTGGACGCGTTTTTTTCTTAATATTTAGCGTGTCTTGTTAAACTAAGAATGGTGAGTTGTTGAGAAGAGATTATTCAATTAAAATCGAATAATACATTGTAGCTATAATAATACATTTAGAATTTTATAATGAATGATGATTTTTTAACTAATTGTCATCGTCGTTAACCTCACTTCGGTAATTTTATTAAATCCCTTGCAGTCTCATCGTAAATTTTCGGCTCCTCGCCATGGTTCTATGGCTTTTTACCCAAAGAAACGTTCTCGTCGACATCGCGGAAAAGTTAAGGCCTTCCCTAAAGACGATGCGAGCAAACCCGTACATCTTACTTGTTTTATTGGCTATAAGGCTGGTATGACGCACATTGTTCGTGAGGCTGATCGTCCCGGTTCAAGTAAGTTCCTGTATTTTTTAATAACTTAAAGAACACCTTTTTTTGTTTAATGATGAATTTCTGCTTAAATATGGTTAGAATATGTTGATAACCCGTGATAATAACTTTAAAACAACTAGGGCGATCTGATAAATTTTTAAAATTTTTTTTATTTTTTTTTAAGTCGTTTTCCTAAGTGACGTTTTATGTGTTTAATTTTCTGTAGAAATCAATAAAAAGGAAGTTGTGGAGGCTGTTACAGTATTGGAAACTCCTCCTATGATTATTGTTGGCGCTGTAGGGTACATCGAAACACCTTTTGGTTTGCGTGCGTTGGTTAATGTGTGGGCTCAACATTTATCCGAAGAATGTCGTCGCCGTTTCTACAAGAATTGGTATGTACTGGTCACCTTACTTTTGATTGAAAACGTGCTTTTTTTATTCTTGCAAACAATATTTTTACTCATTTTATAAGAAAACTTGGCAAAATGATGATAGATGGTATCTTAGAGTTTTAGTGAAGAATAATTATATTGTTTTACCATTACTGCTAGCCTTCCTACTGAGCCAAGTTATAAAATAAATAAAAAGTGCTTTGATGTTTGCAAGTATTTAACCTTCAATCCAGATATTGAATGTGAAACCACAGTGTTTTCACATTTTCCACGTTTACATAATCGCGAGATAGTTCAAAAATCTTAAGTTTCAAAATTTTTCTTAAAATATTAATTTAATTTTTTATAAAAATATTTCATTAAAATTATTTTTATATATAAAGTTCTTGGATCAGTTTACTGAGAGAGCTTTTCAAAAACGTTTTAGTTGTGTGAGCTCGGAGACTTTGATCTCTTTGGCAAACATGGCTTGGAAGTTGTAATCTCCGCTCGCTCATAACAAGCGATGAGGTTCACCTCCTTTTTGCCCCTTTTTTTTGTTTCTTGGAACAGCAAGCCCATTTGGAGTTTTAAAGAGGCGAAGAATAAAATTCTTGATCTTCATAATCATAAAAAAACGCACGCAACATCTTCATACCGTTTCTTATATTATTGTTGCAACTGTTAGGTATAAATCGCAGAAGAAAGCTTTCACTAAGGCGAGCAAGAAATGGAGTGATGATCTTGGAAAAAAGAGCATTGAAAATGACTTCCGGAAAATGTTACGTTACTGCAAAGTAATCCGCGTTATTGCTCATTCTCAGGTAAGCAGATTTTCAACATATATTTAAGATGCGAAGTCCTTGGTCATCAGCGCCAGTTACTGTTGCCAGACTTTTGTTTGGCAGTGGTAGCTTGGTGTAGATGTTCCTAAAAGGCGGTCTTGCTGTGATGTTCAATGCACAGTTATATAACCGCAACATCGCAGAACAAGTTGCCCTTCGGGTGGCGACTTATGATATATTCTAGTAACTGCTTGTAGCCACTTAGGCTTTGATCAGGCAGTTAAACCATATCAAAAACAGATCACTCTATAATATTTTGAAACAAGTCTTCAAAACTAATTTAATTTGTTTTTTCTTCTTTTTTTCTTTGCACTGCAGATTCGTTTGATTAAGCAACGCCAAAAGAAAGCCCATATAATGGAGATTCAGTTGAATGGCGGCTCCATTGAAGATAAGGTGAAGTGGGTGCGTGAGCATTTGGAAAAGCCTATCCCGGTTAGCAACGTTTTCGGTCAGGACGAAATGATAGATTGTATTGGTGTAACCAAGGGTAAAGGTTTCAAGGGTGTTACTTCGCGTTGGCATACCAAGAAGCTACCGCGCAAAACCCATAAGGGCTTGCGCAAAGTGGCCTGTATAGGAGCTTGGCATCCGTCCCGTGTGTCCACCACTGTGGCTCGAGCTGGTCAAAAAGGCTATCATCATCGCACTGAAATTAATAAGAAGATTTACCGTATTGGTGCCGGCATACACACTAAGGATGGAAAGGTTGGTAAATATTCGATTGCAAATTTTTATATCATGTGATGATAAAATTCATTAAGTACCGACATCGAAAACGAAACTAAAAGCTTTTGATTACCACATGATAATTTAATGATAGGACTGATTATTATTTTATCAAAATATTTAAATGATTTTTTATATTTAACTTATATCGATTTTTACGTTAATTTGCTCTCTAGGTTATCAAGAACAACGCCTCAACCGAATACGATTTAACAGACAAAAGCATCACACCTATGGGCGGTTTTCCTCACTACGGTGAAGTGACAAACGACTTCGTTATGATCAAGGGTTGTTGCATTGGTTCTAAGAAACGTGTTATCACTTTGCGTAAGACATTGCTGAAGCATACTAAACGTTCAGCTTTAGAGCAAATCAAATTGAAATTTATCGATACTTCATCGAAAATGGGTCATGGTCGTTTCCAGACACCGGCAGACAAGTTGGCCTTTATGGGACCCCTCAAAAAGGATCGTATCAAAGAGGAACAAGCAGCTACCACTGCCGCTTCTGCTAGTACATCGGCTTGAAATTTTTATAAATTTTAAACTTTGTTTTTTAAAAAACCTTTGCGTTACCACTGAAGGTGAATAAAATAACATTTACAATGTTCATGCAAATCTTGACTTTTTATTTAAAATTGGCAGGTATCTTTCAGATAAAAATTGCCGAAAACCGAGCTATATTAACAACCTGAAAATGAATTTTCAGAATTTTCCTAAGAAATTAGCATTTGGTTTTCCAGGGCGTTGATTGATATAAAGTTGATTCAGTTTTGGGTTCTCTTAGTATATTTGAAGAGTAAGGCTGGGATTATGTTACATACTATCTATATGAGAACATAAAGCCTTAGACATTTTCGAGATTCCACATTGATTAGAGGACATTTTTGTAAGAGGAGCATTTTGCTTTAATAAATATGTTTATAGAATCTCGTGTTGAAATCCGCTTATTTTATAATTCTAGAAATTTTCGCAAATGCACTTTTGTCGCAATTTAATATTTACCAACGTATACAAAGTAAAGTTAATTTCTTGTGGAGATGACGGTCGGTTTTACAGAAAATATGAAACCATACGAAGCCTTGTTCGAATAGCCTAACGGCAGAGGTCAATTGACATGCTTTTTTTGGTTTTAGCAATACGATGGCATTAAATAAATTCTTTTAATTCTGCGTTTATTCATTCATAGTTTCAACGTTTTATTAAAAACATACAAACATTCTGATGTTTTTAAATGGGTAGCGATTTGAACTAATTAAGGAGATGAACAACATCCTATGCCAGGTGTATGTCCACATGCTCCATTGTACATTCTTATTAAGTTAAACATTTACACATTTTAAATATCACAGACACAACATAGTTTTCATTTGTAATCTGATAGAGAGGTATAGTTTCTTTAAGCGTTCTCTTGTTCTTTTGCAACACCATGCACCGCACGTTTGGGTTGTGTTGTGGAGAAATGACTGATAATGCAAGGAATAATTTCATAGCTTTGCCTCTTAATCTTACGCATAAATATATCTGTAATTTACTATACGTTTAATTTGCTTTTTCGACAAATAATGCAAATAAATAAAAATATAAATTAGAATAAATAAAACTAAAAAAGTAAACAATGGAAAACAATCTACAGTAATTAAAAAAAATGTGTTTGCGATGGTAACATTTTTGTAACTTAAAATTAATTTAGGATAAAATGTATTACTTTTCATCGGATTTCTTAAAAAAATGTTCGTTAATCATAGCGTAAGCCAAACCTATCGTTAGACAACCAACAACAGTGCCTTGGGCTGCCACACGCAGTTGCATTAGAAATACACTTGTACTCATCGTTCCACGATGTCTATATTTGTAAGCACCAATAAGACCAGCAATTACAAAACCTGTCATACCTATAAAAAGCCAATAGTTTTAATAAGTAACAGATGTTTCTATTGCAATAATGATAATAAAAAAAAGAAGCTTTTTTTGTGCCATTACTAGCTGATCTTATCTAAGCGTAATCGTGATTCATCTATTTAAAATGACTTTTAGAACTTTTCCAATTAATCTAGATTTTTGAAATACGTATATCAGCATAATTGTTACATCATATACAACAACACACGATTACTTGCGTCGATGTTAGCTAAATAATAAGAATAATAAGAATGTTAGATAATCATTGTGCGAAGCATTTTTGAAATTAAAAATATCCTAAATTGTCATAAAAAACAACCAAAACATTTAAGATTATTTTCATTGCCAAGGTCACATGCACATCTGACATTGAAATATTTTTTACTTTCTATCGAAGCGTGTGAATTTCATTCAACTAACGTTATTTGAACTTGAAGAACGATTTGTGACGTCAGTCAAAACTTTCTTTATTGAAGGCCCACTTCTTTTTTTTATCACTTTGCTGTTTAAAACTTACCCACAATCATGAATGGAGAATCCTTTGCTTTTTTAGCAAGTTTTCCACCTTCTTCACCTGGTTCTTCAAAGTAAGATTTACTGCTCATTTTGTTGTTGTGTACAATAAGTGTAAATCGAACACCTGTAGCAATTATTCCTGTCTTGTTTGGTTTGGAAATTTATTTCCTTACCGTAAAAATTTTTTGCCAATGAAATGTTTTTTGCAATAAAGAAATTCACGTCATATTGCTTTGTATTGTCAGTTTACAGTAATTATCGATAACTATACTGTATTTAAGACAGAGACGTTATATAAGGAAGAAATTAAGATGGAAGGAAGAATTTAATGTATATATGATATGAAAAATTTGTTCGTTTACAAATGCATACCTGTGTTCTTAATTTTGTGATCAGTGTCATCTTTAGCAAAAATAAATTTGTCTTCTTCTTTGTGTCTTTATGAGTTATAAATTATTTGGTGTTTTATCAAAAGAAAAGTGTGTTTGACGTGCATTTTCTATAGAATTAAAAGCTATCACAAACTTCAAAAGTAAGAAAATATATTAATTATTCTTTGTAATGGCTTCTTGGAATCCAGACTACGAAATCTCGATATCTGATTCTGAAGATGAAGAGGACAGCTTAAAAACATCTTATACGGGACGTGAAGCTCTAATATTTGTAGTGGATGCCAACTTATTATCAGAAGATCCGTCTCGTTTAAGAGATGCCTTAAACCTTATCCGCAGTGCCTTCCTCTCTGGTTTATTATTTAACGATAAAGACGTGATGGGTTTGGTGTTTGCCAATACCGATCAAAACCCCGAGCCATTTGAACCGAATTGTTTGGAGGGCATTGAAATGCCCGATAATTGTGCAGTGTTCTTGCCGGTTCGCCAACTTACCAAAGCAATAGTTGATCATTATTTACGGTTTTTGGAAACCGTAATGGAAAACTTTGTACAAACGTATGGCTTAGCTAAGAATGGTAATGAGACAAATTTTTCTTATTTGCTTCGTTTGTGCTTGGATTTAGTGCGTAAATGTTATTATGCTGTTGATAATACTACTATTGTTTATCTTACCGATAAAGAACAACCACATCCTACAAATTCAAATAGTTACGCTCAGGCTTTGCAGAAGGCTGTTGATTTAAAAGATCAAGATGTGGATTTTAAATTAATACCTATGGTGGATGAATTCAATTATGATTCCTTTTATAAAGAGTTTCTTTCATTGGTAAGGGATGAAGATATGGAAAGTTTTGTGCCAGTAGCTGCAGAAAAAATACGTGAGATGCTAGCTGATCGAAAATTGAAACAAAGTTTCGCCAGACGTTCATTGGGACATTTTAAATTTCATTTGGGTCCTGATTTGGCTCTTTCGGCGCAATATTTTAATTATTTTCAAAAGAACAAGAAACCCCGTAAAGTACTGGTGCAGCGCATTGATAATGCTATAGTAAATCGTAAGCGCCGTAATACGGTGCGTAAAATTGATTCGGAAACCCAAGAGCTGGGAGAGCCGCGGGAAATTAATATAACTAATGCTTGGTACGAGATACGTTTAGGTGATCATTCCTTACGTTTGACATATGAGCAGGTTAATCGAGTACGTAACTTGCATCCTACGGGTATGATGCTCTTAGGTTTCCAATCAAAAGATGAACTAGCAAAAATTATTTACTGTAAACCATGCAATTTTATGTATCCGGATGATCGTCACATTTTGGGATCAAAAAGGCTTTTCCGTGCATTATGGGAACGTTGTCGAGTACGTGATAAAGTTGCGATTTGTTTGTTTATGAGCAAACGTAGATCTATGCCACGCTATGTAGCTTTGGTTCCCGTTTCTCGTGAGGATGCAACGGAGCGCTCTTATTATTCCTTGTTGGCGAACGATGGTTTCAAAATAGTTTATTTACCTTTTACAACTTATGTAAGACGTGTAGATTTCAAGGATTGGAATTCCGTGGAAAATCAGGCCACCGACGAAGGTGTTGCCATTTGCGAGAAACTAGTGCGCAAATTACGCTTGAAGTACAATCCTAGCCTCTTGAGTGATCCTGAACTGGATCACTTACAAACTAAACTCTTAGCTTTGGCATTTGATCAAAAATTTGAAACAGAAGGCTCGCAGTATTTTCCCGATCCTGAGTCGCAAGATGCCGTTATTGCGGATTTATTACCAGAGTTTGAAGAAATATTTGGTGTAGATGAAGAAACGGCTAAGAAAAGAGGTGCTAGTACTTCAGCAGGAACCAATCCCAAGACCAAAGTACCTAAGGTAATAGTAGAAGATCTGAATAAGAAAGATTACGTTGTACAAATGATAAATAACAAATCATTGGATTCGTGTACTAAGCAACAATTACTGCAAATACTTGAAGAACATTTCGACAAAAAAATGGCTAAAAATTTAAAGAAGCAGGATCTCTTAGATTGCATTTATGGTTTAAATGAATGAAATATAGACGCCAATAAATTTATTTTTAAAAAAAACAAAACAAACCGACTCTGGCCCGGTACAATTGTCAAAATGATTAAAATACAAAAATATTCCAAATAAGTTGAAATTTGCAGCATATATTGATCTCATATCTATTGGTAATGGCTGCAACTAGCTTACTAACGCACTTATGATTAATAAATAAATTAAATAATAAATTTCTCTAATGTCCTTCAAGCGTTTTTTCCTTACTTTAATTTAAGTCTTTTCTTTTTTATATTTTTCCACCTTCTTGGATACATATTTAAGAGTAGTACGTAAGTATTCTCAGAAGTAATAAAATGCACTTCAAAGTCATACTTTCTAGAATATTATATCATAGTTTGCCACTTAAGTTGAAGAAAGAAAAAAGTTGAAATTCTTTAAGTTTTTTTGAGATGAAAGCGAAGTATAAGTTATGATAAAGTGTTGTCGCTAAGATTGGATCGAATTAAGTAATTGAAGCATGGAGTAAAATTATTTCAGCGACTATTAAAATGCTCAGGAAATGCTTGGTAATATTCAGTTAGTTCTTAGAATAAAGATAACATAAGATGACCTAAACATAATGGCAGCAATAATCGCTTAAGCGACTCGAGGCGATTTAAGGACTAGAATATAACGAAAGTCTGGATAGAAGACTTCTGGAATATACGTTAAGCCTTCTCGAAATGTTTACAAACGATAGAGGACGAGATATTTTCTCCTATTTGCGTTTAGCTTTCGAGTTCTTTAGCTTTCTTGGAACCTTGTAAAGGACGGTTTTGGGTTTTAAACAAATGAGGAGTATATTCGTTTTGTCATTTTTTTTGTAATGCCCAGAAGGAAACTTGGGAGAGGCCCCACAAAGCATATATATTCTTGATAAGTATAAAACTTAAAATCGATTTAAACATGTCCGTCTGTGTAGTGTAGTGTGTAGTGTGTTAAACATTTGGCAGAAACATTGAAAGTTCTCGTACGCAGATTCGTGTTGAAAATGGACAAAATCGGTCAAAAGGCACCCCACAGAGCAACGTAGACTGAGCACATCTTTGTTTTCGAAAGTAACAAAAAAATTGCGTTTTTGCTTATTACTAATAAACCGCAGCAGATAGATCTATAAAAATTTCCAAAAATAATTCGCTAGCTATTCCCGTAGTCTCTGTGCAAAAATGGGCAAGGATCGACTACTCCCATTCGATATCGAATATGGAAGTATAAAATTTTTGTGAAAACTCGTCAAAGATTAAGAAAAATACTTCAGAAAGTACCCAAAGTGTATATATTCTCGATCAGTATCAAGTTCGGAATCCAACTAAACGTATCTGTTCGTCCATCCGTCCGTCTGTGCATCTATATGTCTGCTTACTCACATAATGTTTGTGGTAAATATTCTCCTGGCCGCAAAAATCGACTATGAAATTGCGAGAAATAGTGGAAGTTCTCCCTCCTATTGAAGACAGACCAAATCGAGCACAATCACACAATATGAATGAGCCAGGAAATACGCCTGTTTTCCGGATGTTTCGCTTAGTGCTCATTAAAAACTGCCACATGATTTCATAACAAAAGAAAAAATATGCCGCGTCCACTTATTAAAATTTGATTTTCCCCCTTTTTTTGAAGATAAAGATGATGGGCATAAAAGAATCGGCGTAGCCGAATACTTTTTCTTCCTCTCTTTTTTTGTAAACGTGTGCATTTTATTATTTACGCTCAATCTCTCTTATATTTATAGTTCAGGCTGTTCGCTTATAAATGCACGCATGTAATCGCATTTTTCATATGCGCAGGCATGTTAGTTAGCTTCAGCCATAGGGAGTTATGAACATTAATCATTTTATGTTGTTTTCATTCCTGACTTTCTTTTCATTTTCTACGACTTTCATTAAATATTTTATTATTGCATCCATAAAGAATATTTGTTCATTTTTTAACGCCATCATTTGAATCGTTTATTTTGCATTCTTCTCCCTATAGTTTACTAAGATAAATATGCTATTTTTACCGCACTAAGCAGAATGCTCTTAACGATATTATTTATATATTTTATACGGTGGAATGTGAAAAAGTTATAGACATTAAATAAAGAATGACTTTAAATAAAACGAAAAAAAAAAAAAAACAAAAAAATAGATAAAAAATATTAATATTTATACACGCTTTACTTTGAAAAATTCCTTCTTCTTTATATAAACAGTTATCTGGTTACACAATCAATTGATTAACAAATTTGTCGACAAATTCATAGAACCAATTGCTTGTTTTCATGCATGTGTTCAACTCGCAATTGCATTGTGGTGAAATGTTAAATTACTTTATCACATTCCAAAATATGTTTCTCTTTTTGTTTATATGCATTTGTTGCTTTCTCCCAAAAGTATAAATAAATATAAAAGAAAAAATGGTTGAACAAGAAAACAAAGTAAAAACAATGACTAGTATTTTCTCTTTTCATTTTTGTTTTTCTGGTATAAAAAATTGTTTACTTGATTTTGGTTTTAATTGAATAAATTATGTTAAGTGCAAATGTTTTGTATTTTATGGGTTACTGGTGCATATATCTCTACCTTTCTTTCTTTTTTTTTCAAACGCTTATTGTATCCTATATAAACAATACGTAAAGCACAAGTAGAAGCACTTTGTACATATAAACTGAAAAACAAGAAGAAAAACTAACAGCCACAAGCTCGTTGCATAAACTCGCATATACATACATCGTAAATAGTACAGTTATAATGCATAGGTGTTGCTTCTTGTTCACTCCTGTTTTGTTTATAAATGTTTCTGCCTCTCTGTCACCCTTTCCATAGGTTTCACTTTCCTTCTTTTTTCTTTTCCCTCTCCTCCCTCTTTGTCTAAGTAGCTCTCTCTCTCTCTCTCTCTCTCTCTCTCTCTCTTTGTCTTGATATATTTGCTGTGCTTAAAAATGTTTGTAAAAATCCTTTGTATTATATTTATATTCACCTTGACTGGATATACAGTACGTATGAGTAATTTGTTGTGCATTAATATTAAATAAGCTTTTGTATCTAAAATAGGAAGATTTCGTAAAGTAAGGATGATTACCATTGTTGCCTTAAAATGGCTTTAAATGTGCATTTCTCTTGGAGAATGGCTTAAGAAAATGACTGGGCTGGGGGTAAAAACGCTACCGTATGTTTGTTAAAAAAATTTAATAAACGCTGGATTTTGATTTTAATATTAATTTTTTA
This sequence comes from Glossina brevipalpis, assembly GCA_000671755.1. NCBI lineage: Eukaryota > Metazoa > Arthropoda > Insecta > Diptera > Glossinidae > Glossina > Glossina brevipalpis. Next base: position 274,007 of record KK351241.1, read on the forward strand.
GTTTAGTTTTTTATAAACTTTTATTTAATGTTCTTAAATTTTGTGAAGCAAATGAATCCCTAATAGTAATTCGCGACATAAAAATTAACTGCACCAAATTGGAATTAAATAGGTCCGCTTCATATACGGATTGTTAAGTAAGGTAACCCTTAATATGACAAAAATATCTTATCTTCAATATTTGTTTGCATTTCATAGGATTGTCGTTTGCCCCCATCCCTCCCCCCGTTGAACCGATTGTATTACTCTTGAACGAGACCAAGATAATGAAGCAAAAAGTTATTTGTATATGTGTTTGCGTCTTTTCTTATTTACTTGGTCCTTATCATTATTGTTTTGGTTTGTGACCAAAACATACATTAATACTACCCATCCAAAGAGAAGATGCCATTTGCATAAATTCATTCTCATGAATAATTTTTTCTAATTTAAAACATAATCACTTTTTGCGATCAGTGTTAAGTGATGGCACAAAGCAAGTCTCTGTTTCAAATAATTAGAATAATGTGTTCGAATTTTGGAAAAAGCTTACTTAAATAATCGAATAAAAAAAAATTTTTTTTATAATAATTTGTTTTATAAGATTTTATTTTATAGCACATTAGGTTCTTAAGTTCCTTTGAAAGAATTTCTTCTTAAACTAATGATTTTTGAAAAATTTGTTCTTATTAAAAGACCGCATATAATATTTATTTAATTTATTTTATCAGCAAATTTTAATTAAAATAAAAAAAAAAAAAGATTTAAATGAAAACAATAAAAAATAATTAACTTTTTTACGGGTTTCTTCTCGCTTTATTCTTCTCTTTTTGACTCATTTCTGTTGTTTTCTTTTCACTGCACTATAAGCATGCAAAAATAGTTCATTCCGACCACTAAAACGAACTATGAACATCTCTCAGTTAAAATAAAGTTATGCCGCTTAGTTAAATTGGAGTAATAAAACTTTAGAAATATTTATGAGACTTTAAAAAATTCTTTTATTCAATCTAGATTTGTTCAATTTTAATTCAATTTCAATTCAATTTTAGTTCCGTTTCAATTGATTTTCAAATCATTTTGTCTATCAATTCTATTTCAATTTGAATTTATATGTAATTCCAATTCGAATTCAATTTAATTTCAATTTAGATCTAACGTCAATTCGAATTCAATTTTATTTCGCTTAAATTTGAATTCAAATCTAATTCAGTTACAATTAAATTTCAATTCAATTTTACATGATTTTCCAAACATTTTTTCGAAATTTTAATTTAACCCCAATTTAAACTCGATTTGATTTCACTTAAATTTCAGTTCAATTTTAATCAATTTATATCGAATTCCAAATCGAATTTAAATTGATTTCGATTTATTTCCCATTCAAATTCATTTTGATTTTACTTAAATTTCAGTACAATTTAAATTCAATTTCATTTCAAGTTCAATTCAAGTTCAATTCAATCTAACTATGTGTAATATTAGTTCTAAAATACAGTCTCTATAGGATTTGAATTAAAAGGATTATGAGAGGATGACATTCATTTTGAAAGTTGATCCATTAATTTGGAAAAATGATAATAAACATCGGTTTTTCTATTTCATTTTTCGTGTCCTTAACCATTAATAAGTTGTGAATGAATATAACTCATTCGATCTAGAATTTTAAACTAATCACGAATATATATATATATATAATTTCCTGAAGTAACTGAAATGTATTTTCAATAGTTACGAACATTCGGAGAAACGTAGTATACCGTTATTATTTGGTGATGAGTAGAAAACTTTCATTTATTGAATATTTAATGTCATATATCACTTTTCAATTTAACATATCATTTATAATAAACAAATATTACCTCTTTCTGTCTTATTTCACCCTTTTTCTTCTCCTTATCATTTTTATAGATTTCTCCGCGAGTTTTTGTTTCCCTTTTTCTTTAACTGAAAGCTTCACGTGAACGAAAATTTGCATATACAACAGCAGCACAACGAAGAATTAATAAGAAAATGAGATGGGGGAAGCAGGGGAAAAATATACAATTCATTTAATTAATGACACTCATACGCCACATGTACGACAGTTCAAGAATATTGCTCAAATTGAATTACTGTACGTGGAGAAAAGAAGAAAAAAATTACAGAAGCGCGCGGTTTAAGCCGAACCATTAAATGTCTACATACTGCCGGTGTTATAATGTTATGTTTGAAGCAAAAAAATAAAAAAATAAAAAATAAAGTGATATAAAGAAAATATAAAAAACTATAAAAGGAAATTTTAATATTAAGCTTAGACTTTGTCATTTAGACAAAGTTTTTTTTTGGATACGATCATGAATCCAATAGATAAACTGAGGAATACGAATCAAACTATTTTTGCATGGCGATCCATCTGAAGTCTGCTTTTCGGTTTTTCGATGAGTTTCAAATGTTCAAAAGGATTTGTATACTCTTGCATAATGGGTATAAGAAATGTATCGAGGGAAAAACTTTAACATATCTTAACAAATATGTGTTGTCTTGTGTGTGTTTTATTATCATGAATTCTGTTTTAAAAGTATTTCTGATTATTCATAGGAGAGTGAACAAATTTACACAACACTGCACGTGTGTGTATATGAATATGTTGTTGTTATACATATATATTCCGCTACATGTGTCCCAACGAAAAAGGCAAAAGGAAAAAAAAAGAAAAGGATACGACAAGGAATACAACAACCTTTATACTACAATAGTTATTGGTGAGACAAAAAAAAAAAAAAAACTATAAAAGTAAAGATAAAAATGAAAAACAAAAATTATAAAAAAAAAATGTTTTCAACTTGTAAACGTACAAAAAAGTAAATAAACTGTCTGGCTTGAAAATATGTATTAACATATACGAGAGAACTTTATGTTTTTCACATATGTTTGTACCCCAAATACGACCGGTATTGCTCGCATGTACGATGATAAAGATGACTATGATGACGATGTTGATGGTGTTGGTGACGGCAGGGCAAAGGGGTAAATACAAAAAAAAAACAGATTTCATAACTGTGTGTCAGTTGCATTTAAAATAAAATAAAAAAAATAAAAAAAAAAATCACAACCAAAAACCATAAACAGACATCCATATGTATATGTGTACAAAGAGTTAAGGAAATATAAACAAGTTGATGGCAGGAAACGGAAATAAAAGAACAAAATAATTTATTATTTATTATTTTTATTTAAAAAAGAAAACGAAAACTATAATAAATAAAAATGTATATAAATAACTGCAGAACAAATTAAAATTTAAAAAATAAAGTTTTTTTTTTTTTCTTTATTTCAAGGATAAATTTTACTTTACTTTTAATGAAATATCAAAAAAGAAAGAAAAAAATTTTAATATAAAACTAAACTTCAAAAGTCAAGTCAAAAATTTTCCCTTTTATTACAAACTTCCGCTTCCGTTGCGTTTGAAATTATATCCTTACAAACATATGAATATCTTGCAGAACGTTATATGTGAACGCACATGTAGGCAACCACACACACACACACACAAAAGAAAATTATTTAATCATACATTTGACTTAGTTACAGAGCATTAGCAAAAAGGTAACGAGTGTGAGTTCGTTTATGTTAATTACTTAAATTACATATATACCCTTACTTAAAGCGCACATATGCGAACGTTTATATACGTACACATACATATACTTATATACATAGTAGCTGGCCTTATTCTTCTTTTGTATTTATTTCAGTTTCATTTTATGCACATATGGATGACAATACGTTATTTAGGGCAAGCGATGCAACGTGCGCAAGTGTGGGTATCTAAGTGAATACCTAAGTGTGTGTTTGTATATACGTATGCATTTATAGGTAAGTATATTAGTGTGCACATTGTGAACATTATAATTATACACTTACAGAAAATTGTTGCCATTTATGACTGACAAATTGCGCAAATGCCCATAACAATGGCTTCAAGTTTTGTATTCTGAAGGTTTTAGAAAAGCAGAGAAAAAAAAAAGAGAGAAGAATGAAAGAGAAATGTATGATAAAGAAATAGAAATATTTATATATATTTGCATTTGTATGAATATTTTATAAAAATTATTATGCTTAAGCTTAGAAGAGAAGAATTAACTGAGACTCTGCATTAAGACAGACTGCAAGTAAATGATAATAACTTCTTAAGTTTAATAATAGCTTTTGAGAATCGTTTTTACTTTACGAGTTTAAACTACAATTAGACGATAGTTAAACTTTAGTTAGCGGACAACTCATAAATGACGAATTTCTAAATTTCTCAATTATCTACTCAGCTGTGATTTTGCTTACAATTTTTTGAAAAGTAATAAATAGAATCTCTTATCAAAAGAGGTTTTTAACATTAACAAAAAAATCATATAAAAAAGAAATTAAAAAAAAATTAAAATGTATTTGATCAAATAATAGAAAAATTTACGAAAATTAATCCTTGATCATGTTCATGACGTAAGTTGGCTTTCATTAGCTTCATAATTAACAACACTTTTTGTTAATCAGTTGATTGCGCATTCTAATTCCAGCTGAGATATCCTTCAGCAATTTTGTTATTAATGCTTCATAATGATACAAGTAACCATCTTTAGTGTGAAGATAATTTTTCCTTATTATCATATTATTAAGGAATGTTTGACATAATTGTGGATATTCTTATAGACTTGTGGCTTAATAATATGCGTAGTAGCAGGCATTTTTTGTAAAAAATATCCGAAGTTTTTTAAGCAAAAAAAAAAAAAATGATAAAATAGCAAATATTCTGTATAATAAGTACCCGGAATTGCAAGATAAATATAAATGTAACGCAGTAGCAACCATGCAGTATACAAAAATAAGCATAAATTTCTAAGAAAAAAAAAATGATAAAATAGCAAATAGTCGGTGCAAAAAATGAACAGAATTATTGCAAAAAATAATTATAATAGAGTGACAATTATTTAGTGCAAAAAGCAAACGGAAAAATAAGACCAATCGTATGCAATACAATTAAGTTAACGTTTCATTATGTTCTTCATATATAATATAAGGTGATTGCGTTAATTTTGATCAATAACTTCTAAAGGTAAAAATGATAAAATAATGGGGAATACCAGTGTCCATAATGATTAAATTCGATCATTTTGATTTTCCTCTACCTAAAATAAGAGTTTTCAATTTAACATTATTGAGATATTCGGTATGTACAAGACCCAAATCATAGAAAACTCAAAATTGCATTGGTTGGATCAGCAAAGTGTAATGTATTATGGATTCCTAAAATCGAGTCTAACTGTTACTGCAGATGTCTACAGAAGCTAACAAACAACAAATTGAACCAAGTAATGTGGCAAAATAAGACCAAAAATGGTGATTAGCAGACGCAAAGCTATCCTCGTGCATGAGAACGTTCAGAAAAATAATACAAGAGTAGAAGAGTCAAGAATCTAATGCTGCAGCTCGAATGGGAAATTTTACCGCCCCCCAACGTACTCACCAGAAATATGAACACAATGCAGTATAGTACCAGGAATGTGACCAGACAAAGTAAAAGCATCACGGGAAACGTGTCAGCAAGACTCGATATTCACTCGAGTAGTACAGGTTCGATAAGAACAGTACTGCGTGAGTTCTACAAAGCGAGCATTCATAGAAATCCTTTATTATGTCAGTTGTTTATCTTATTTTCTCTATCCCTTTTAAAAGCTATGAAGGAGTGATTACTTACTTGCAAAATTCTTTAATACATTCATTGCGCAGCTTTCCTTTCTTAGCTTAGGCGCAGTAATGCTTTATGATAAATATTTTGTTAAAAAAAAAGATAAATTTAATATCGAGACAAGTGACACAATTCATAAGAGAATTTTCAATCGGCTTACTGCCAACCTCAGAAGTAAATAAAATGTTCGTATTTTTTTTTCTTTTTTAATACTCACGATGTGTGTACTTTAGATGTGAGAAATTCTTCTCAAAGATAACCTAAAGTTTTTTCTTTCTACAAATGTTTCCAAAATCTTCTAAATATTAAATTTTATGTATGTGTGTTCATGTGCATGTATATGTGTACATAGGTCTGTTATCAAATGAAGACCACACAACCAATATTGTTTAAAATAGTAGATCTAATTGATTCAAAATCTCTTTCTCTCTAATTGTATGCTTGAATTTGTGTGTCTATGCATTAATATACATACGATACACGCAACAATCCATAGATACTTATTACTATCATACACTAGACAGAGAATATTGTCACTATTATCATTAACACTTCATGAGAAAGTGTATTCAATATCAATAATGAGACAACCACTATAACAGAAATAACAGCAACAACAACAAAAGCAACAACAAAAGCAACAACAATAATATCAACAACACCACTATAATAGCAACTATTAGAGGCCACTGTACTATTTAGCTTAATGCTTAATGGTAATGTTATAATGTGAAATTGAGTTTACTTAATAAGGTTTCGCATTTCAGTTCCACTTTAATTGGTATATTTTATAAACTCGCTCTGTCCATTTAATGGATATGTGGTGTATGCGGTGGGTGTAGGCATGACTGCGTATGTGTATATGGACAGATTTCACATTAGATCCTACAACGAATTTGCTTAAAATGAAATAATCATTTTAGAAAGATGTGTATCATTGGTTTTAATTAACCCTTTGTGTTCGAGGGCTCCGAAACGGAGTCATTACAAATTTGCCTTCAAACTTGAGGGCTCCGGTATGACGACAATGTATATTATGAAAATCACATATAATGATGAAATAAATCTGCATAAAAACTACTGGAATCGTTTAGTGAACAAGGCTACGGCATGAAGTCCAGCAATGAGATATTAGCGACCTTAGCAAAACGAGTCATAGACAACATTTATAAATTTTTCTTAATAAAAAAATGGTAAAGGGTAAAAACAAAACAAAAACAAAAATTATCTAAAAAAATTCTTTTACAAAAAAACTAATTTTTTAAGAATTTTTATTGAAATTTTTGAAACAATATTTCTAAATAATTCTTTAAAAAACGAAAATCCTATAAACAAAATTCTTTGAAAGCTTTGTTAGAAACACTTTTATGGTAAAATAGAAGAAATTTAGAATATAAAAAAAAGAAATAAACCACAAAAAAGTTGGTACACTTGGTTTGATCAAAAACTAACAAGAATATTTAACTTGTTTTCTTGTATATTTTTACCAATAATACTTAAATTTAAGTATTGAAAATTCTGAAACCAATTATTTTTTTCAATATTTTATATTTTTTGTTTATAAATTTAAAATAAAAACAAAAAATTTAAATAATTTTGCGAAAAATGTAAAAATTTACAAATTTTTGTTTTATTTTCTTAGATTAAGTGTACAGTTTTAAACATATTTAATAAGTAAAAAATAATTGAAAAAGAATACAAAAAATTTTTAATATTTGTTTCTGTTAATTTTTCGCAAAAGTATTAAAAAAATATATATATATATATATATATATATACTTATATATAATATGTATACTTATATATATATATGTATGTATATACATAAAAGTTGTCACAGATTAAAATTTCAGCCAACATATGTTTTGATGCCAAAATGGAAAAAAGAAAAAACAAAAAAATCACAACAATTTTTCGTTGACTTTTGAAAGCCAGCCAAAGACCTTAACGCATACATACACGCACACAAACATCTGTAAACATATAGGAAAGCGTTTATCTAAAGTAAGTACAAAAAAAAAAAACATTCAAAAAAGCTTTGCTAGCTTTGAAGCGAATTTTGGGTACTTATTATAGCGAATGAATCGTTAAAATACTACTGAACCTAACGGGAATATTTTTCTGGAAAAAATTTAAAAAGCTTTTGGATTAAATGTTTCAAAACTTTATTTACTGTAGAGTATAGACTTGTTAATGACTTTATGTCATCTTAGTTAGCGTAGCTTCTTCTATTATAAGCTAAAGAATTGCTTAGAGAGCATGAAACAAAATTTTAGTACTTTTAACATTTATTGCTAATGTTTATTTATTAAATGGAAGGACGGACAAATAGATATAGATTGATTTAAAATATTATAATAAACAAATATGTCGGCTTTTATAGTAACTTTTAGTTCTACAAAAAAAAAAAAAAATACAAAAAAAAGGCACTTAAGAACGAATTTCGGATACTCAACATTTCAATATATTTTATTAAATACGGGCGTGCCAATTGGCCAATCGAGAATAATTTTATATGTTTTCATGCATCTTTAACTTTGCAAAAACTGTTTGTATCACATTTCAGATCAATAGTCTGCAAGCGGTTACAGTAATTTGTCGGTTGTGGTCGTGTTTTTTAGGTGATTTGAGTTCTTTTTTTTATATATAATGTTTTTTTTTCTTCATTAAAGTTTTACACGTTATAAATGTTACTGTTGCTGCCAAGTCTTTCATTAACTTGGTCATGGAACGGATATTATGCTTTTGATTTTCTATGGATGTGATTATTGAACGTTAAAGCCCAATCGTCATTAATGATTTATGACCAACAAATAAATTTCAACTTTTTATATATCACAATTTTTGCGAGCCCTAGTCATTATTAAAAAAAAAAAAAAAAAAAACAAGAAAGACAGACAAATGGACAGATAAATATGATTAAATTGTCTCAGAATATTACATTGATCGTGAATATGAAGACAACGTTACAAACGAAAAAACAAATGCAATACACTCCTCTTATTCGTTGATGGATATAAAAGGACTGAAAGGAATAAGGAGATGAAAAAAAATATCCAACAGCAACGATAATAAAAACAACACGAGCAATGACAGTAGTAAATGACCAAAATAAACCACAAATACTGTGACAACAACAATAACAGCTAGTACTGACAAAAAAAAAAGTAACAAAAAGTCACTAAGGGTTACCATATACTGACACACACACACACGCAAACACTTTCATTCATAGAAGGCTGGCGTATATACATTAGCAAAACCAGAAAAAAAAACAAAAAAATAAAGCCACATACCAAAGTCATATACACACGACTAAATACACGCATAACTGCCGACAAACATACACACACACAACAAATACATGTGTATATATATATATATATGATATATATATATCAAGAATGCATCTTTTGAATATTAAACAGAATACATAGGAAGAAGAAGAGACAGAGAGAGAGAGAGAGAGAGAGAGAGAGAGAAAGTAGAAGCGAGCAAGCGAGAAACAAACAAATGATGATTGTATGCTATTTTGCTGGATAACAAGATGAGACTTAATATATTTATGGTTTAACGAGTGGTTTGTGTTTGAATACCGATAACTGTGATATGTAGCGGGTACTGTGTGCTTGTGATTGTAAATGTATGCGGTAATCGAGAACGTGTGTGAAAACCAAATAAACGTTAATCGTACAACAAAAAGCGGCAACCAAACATACATACGTATGTATGTATGTATGTATGTAAGTACTATTTAGCCAGTGAATGAGCGATTAATGGATTAATATTAGTAGAGTATCGGGTGTCTTGACGGTGTCGGTTTTAACAGCTAATGCTATCGCCTCGTATTAAAGTCAAATACTCATAACTCTTAGGTGATAAATGATGATTGAAAACTTGATTTTAAGATTTTTTTTAAAATTAATTAGTAGGCGATTTCTATGATGGTGTCTAAGACTTTTTTTTTTGTAAATATTTCCTATTAATTCTTAGGAAATCAAGCAGGAAAGTAAAAGAAACCAAACAAAAAAAAAATCGTTTTTCTCTTCTAAAGAAAATTGCATTAAATTTGAAAATGTTTCCCCTTTTATCTTATTTATATGCGTTACGTATGCATGTGTGTGTGCTTGTGCGGTGATGTCAATTTTTCTTTTCTCTTTCTTTGCCTTTTTCGTTAGCATAACTTGAAATAGCTTTCAATGCTTACGTTTATACAATTTAAGCATAGTTGCATGAAGGCCAGTATTTCTGCATAAACGTAAATACATACCCACACATACACACACAAAAACGCAAAGCACACATTGTCCTCTTATACACATATATGCATATATCATGCTAAACAATTTACAATGAGTATGACAGTGATTGGATTTCTTGGTATGTTTTGTTTATTTTTCTTCGTTCTCTGTTTTGCTATTTTTGTGTTGTGCTACAGTTGTTATTGTATTTGCTTATTTTGCATTTAAATGTCATTCACTATGTTTTTCTATGCCTGCGAGTGTAGGATAATATACACTTTTCACTTCACACTGCTTTGCTTTCAGCTTTTTTTTATATTATTATTGTTGTTGTTGTTGTTGTTGTTGTTGTTTGCCTGCCCAGACATGAATTATGTTCTGTGTGTTTTCGAATTAAATGTAAATGAAGCGGAAATGTGTTTGAGTAGAGATTAACAATTTCCTCTGTTTTTCTTCTTTTTTTTTTCCTTTTTAAGGCATTCATAAGGTCAATGTCTACGTTGATAAAATTGATTTGAAATTTTTTGTTCTTTTTTTTTTTTCTTCACTCTTTTCTATTTTTCCTAAGAGTATAGAAAATAACTGTTATTTAATTGAAATTCATTTTGCAATCTGTTGCTAGATACACAAATATTGATTTAATTAGAAGCAAAAGTCAACATTTCAGATATTTTAAGATGAGAATACGATATCCTACATACCATATTCATATCGAAAACGACAAGAAATAATGCTTTATTTCTGTATAAAGGAACACGTAGCCACGTAGTCACAATTTAATGAAATTAATTTTCTTGTCAAAGATCTCTTACCTAAAGCACATAAAGTATTTTGTCGCTTACCTTGAGCACCGTTATCATCTTTGACTGAGAATGGACTAATCCGACGATAATACATAAAGGTTACATTCTAGTTCCTTTTTACATCTGGATAATTAGGATTGGAATAGTTATTTGTTAATTTCATTGAAATGTTCCAAACATGCTGGCTTGGTTTCTGAAAATAAACGATTCATATATGATGGTTGCGGACATCTGCCTCAGTAGAAATTTATTCATATGTTTTTTTTTTTTTTTAATATGATCAATCACTCAGGGCGGGCATGTTCCTTATATATGTCGGTGTATGGAGTGGGGTCAGCTTAATGGATTTGTGCCGGATCAGTAAGTGTTATGTTTTTACCGAAGCTGCAATCAAGTATGGTCTACTGCTGCGAGATTTGAACAAACGAATTCTGACTCGATGGTCATAACCTTTGTCTGCTCGACTATGCTTTAGCCCAAAATATCTGTACCATAATACGTCCTATTGGACGGAGTTTTGAGTTTAAGTTGAGCTTTAAAAGACTAAGGTACAAACGTTCATGTTATAGTTCCTAGGCTCTCTAAAAGTATGTTTTAAGGGAATCTCAAATGAACATATATAGATATACTTAGGCATACTATGACTGTATATATATATATACTGTACTGTACCTATACATATATATATATATATATATATATATTTATGCATACATAAAATACATAAAATTACAATAATTTCTTTACTTAAAAAAGTTATTTGTGTTCGAGTCCACAGAACAGTTTTCTTATTATTCTTTTATTATTTAAAGAACAAAAAAAAACATAAATAATAAAATTTATATCAAAAATACAAGTTTATGCATATTTTGTAGTTTTCCTACTTTCGATTTTCTTTCCTTTTGCCAAGTCCTTTGTCGGAAACTATAAGGAAAGCGTACTCTATAGCAATAGCAGCAGAACAATACTGATGATGAAATGTGAATTGCATTTAAAATTTTGCACAAATAGAAAGAAACGAAAAACTAAAAAAAAAAAGAAAAAATATTGCATTGAAATGACAAACAACTATAAACCGCAAACTCCCTTAAAGCACCCTACTATGGATATATTTGCATACATAAGTGTGACAACAATAAAACACTCAAGTAAAAGTTTATATGTAAATACTTGTAATTTAAGTTAAATGCAACAATGACAATAAGTACAACAATAACAAGAAACACATCAACGACTAAATAACAAGAAAAAAAAAAAAAGAAAAATTCCAAGTCAAACAGTAACAGTAAGAGCAACAACAATATTTAGAATAATGACAGCAAACTCTGTGCGACAATAGGAGTTACTTACTTGCTACGATAATATATAATATAATATATAAGTGTGTGTGCGTGTATGGCTTTGTGGTATAAAACGATATTTTCAAGAGTTAATAAAACATGTTATGCATAAGTGCTTGTAAGTGAGTTTACTTTGCTTTTCTTTTTTTTTTTTTTGCACAATTTTGCACATTTTCGAAATGTACAAAACATTTTTAAATATTTTGCACAAAGGAATTAAAGTCTTTACCGTTACACATAATTCCTTATCTCGTTCTCTTCCTCTTTTTCTATTTTTCTTTATATAACTAAAACTACTTTACATTTTATATAACTAAAAAAAAAACATTTACTTTACATTTGTATGACAGAGAGTTAATTAAATTCAATATTTTCCTTTAGTGGCTTGAATTCATAAATTAAGCTTAGTTAGTCTTAGTCTATCAACTCAGCTTAACAAGTTATAACTTAGCTTATCGCTTAACTTAGATAATCGCTTTTTGTTGCGTGAATAATAAATTTCAATACCAACAGATAATTTATTGGAACAACTACCAGCTGATAAATAAATATTTAGGAATAATAAGAAACATCGCTGCAAGTGCTGTGAATATAGTTTTAAATTAAAAAAAAAAAAAACATGTTTTAAATATTAATCGGAATTTTTTAAATAATTTTCCTTTATATTTTTCTTTATTAGCGTTTAATGAGACCCCATGGAAAAATCTATTTTTCTATATTCTAGCCATGATTGGGCAAAGGCTAGAAATATATATGAAGGCTAGATATACATACGTAAGAAAAATTTTATTTTTGCTCTTCCGTACCCTATAAAATGTTACGAAAAGAAACTAACTTTCGTTACTTTTCAGTCGTGTATGTCTTTTAGCAAACAAATTAAGCCAAGTTAACAAAGTCAACTTAAACCTCAGTTATTACGAGCAACGAGCAAAACTCAAGATTCTCAAAGTAGAAGGAGAAAAAAAATCATACTTTTTACATAACATAGCTGTTGTGTTTCTTTCTTTGATAAGCCGACAATCCTCGTTCAACCATTTTCGTCCGTATAGCTACCAATATTTTAGTCTTCTTCGGCTTTTGTCAATTTGTTCTCCCAATAATAACATAATATATTAGAGATCATAAACTGGGTTTCAAATCATATATTTAACAGTTTTTAAATAAACCAAAATCCGTCCTATGATTTCTTAAATGTTGACTTAAAGAATGCGGCAATTGTTCTTCTGGTCGCTGCCAGGTTATATCAAAATTGAATTATTCTGAAAACAATTTCTGATATTTACGCTAAGGGGTCCACTTGCTTTGATACTGTTTATTTATGTCTAATCTAAATCGTCGAATCTAAATTGTAACTGAATTCGGAATAATTTGTTAAATAAATACGTAAATTTAATAAAAAAAAAAGTTCATAAGTTCAATAAATAAACACACATAAATAGCAAGATTTATGTATGCAGAGTCTTTATGAAAATCTTTAAAGAAATTAAAAGGAAACTATTGTCAACTCTGATACATCAATCCAATAATTGCAGGGACTGAGTAGGAAATAACTTTCTTCTTTTACAAAATCCGGCTTTGCTCATAAACATAGTCTCCTTGCGATAGTACGGTAAATTACTGATCGATGTGTTGCTTCTGTTTCTCCGTCAATTTATGCTAATCCGCTGGTCATTGTCTTTGCCCATTCTGCCGTTCTAATGCCTGTCCAGCTGTTCGCACATGCTTTCAATAATTCGTCCACTTGCCATCATATTCATTCGCCAGTGTCTTTCTATTCTTTTATTCGTTCTTCCGCTCGACTGTCATGTCGCCCCTATATGTATTCAACCATGCCTTCATCCGCTAATCCTTCACTTCTTCTGTTTTCCTGTTCACCCACACTCATTTCTGTTCGCCTGCTTACCCGCTAGGAGTTCACTTTTCTTTTTTTTTTGCTTTCCGTTTCTTTCCCTAATCTCTCTAATTATAAATTTTTCACTCTCACCTCTCTTACCCTATTTTCCATTGTTATACAGATGTATGCTTATATTGTCGTTCCCTATCATCCCGATAGTAAAAAATTAAAGTTTTTCAAAAAATTTTTGTGCGAAAATTTGAAAAAAAAAATTGTATAATAAGTTGAAGAAAAACTTGCTTATTATTTTATTAAAATTATAATAAATTAATTAATAAATATATTATATTATAGAATATTTTTTATTTTGTTTTTATATCGCATAACATTTTATCTAATATTAATTTTATTTTTATTTAATTTTTATTAAATATTATTTTATTAAATAATAAATATTAATTAAATATTGATACAACATAAAGAGAAATCTTTTATATTTTATTCAATTTTTATTAATCATTTTTAATAAAAAGAATTTGTAATAAAATCTAAATTGCTCCTTTTTTTTCCGCTAATAATTGTGTATAAAATATGGTTAATGATTTTATGCGATTAAATTACAAAAAATGTTTGCTGATATTTTAATTTCATGATTCTTTGCTTCAATTTTATTAAAATTTTAATTATATCAGTCATACTCCGTATAATAATATGTATATAGAAATACGTTTTATTTTTCTTTCAATAATTGATTATGGTTTTTGTTATATAATACATACCCTTTGATCAGAAAGTATGAGGAATATGTGAATAATATATTTTTAAATTGTAAGTACAACACTTATTACTAATTCTTTGAGGTTTGTTCTTAAACAGAATAGAAAAAATGGTCTTTGTTAGAAGTTTAATAGTTCGAGAAGAATTTTCGAAACAAGACCACTATTTTCGGTTGTATTTATCATTTTCATTTTAGAGAAAAGTTCGAAAAAAAGTAAATTGTAGTACTTTTTAATATTGGTTGGGTGTGGCAGATTTTTCCATTTGTATGGAATACCATGGAAAATTTTTTGCGTTCGGAGGTACGTTCAGTTCATATTATA
>KK351241.1:297182-314526 GCA_000671755.1 Glossina brevipalpis
CAAGATAATAATTACTCATTAAGGAATACACTAAATGGTTTCATCATTAGCTCGGTGGAGAAAAAAAAAAGAAGAAGGCTTTTTCAAAACTTTGTTTTTATGAAAGTATATTAAGAGAAAAAAGTAAAAAGTAATTTCATTTCATTCGCCACAATTAAATGAAACGCTTTCTATACGAAGTCATTTTAATTGACTTCATTTTGGAAAACACTGAAAAGAATTGAACTCTTAATGATAATATGCAGGATAATGGAGTATAGTTCTCATAGTAATAGTCAGAAATAAGCTTAAGACTAATTAGATAGTCTGTGTGTATTTGATCGCCTTTAGATTCTAAGTCGATCTTTTCAATAATTAAGAAAGGAAAGTGAAGTGAAGCAAGGAAAGGAAGTAAGCCGTCTACTTTTTTGATTCAATAGCTAATATATTTTGAAACATATGCGATAAAATTGAAAAACTTCAACACGAACTTGGAAAACTTCAAATCGAACCTTTCAGTTAGAAAATTACACATAACATGTGAAAATGTTCTTTGCATATATTACGCGTTTAGTCCTTAAGTATGATCTGAGGTAATGTAGTCTAACACAATTTAATGTGAATTAGTCCAAGTTAAGTTAGCCGTAACCCCACTTCAAATCACTTAACTTGATTGGGTGTCTATTATTCGTTCTGACTGAGATTTAATATCTGATATGTTCTCTCTCTTTCTGATATTTCTATTGACCAATTATTGAATACTTAATTGACCAATTGCTATCATAATAGTTTTTTCTGCTGCTGTTGTGGTTGTTGTTTTTCAATTAAAAACTGGTTCTTTTGTTTTTTAATTTTTGGTAATTAAATAAAATAAACGAGAAGGCCATTAACTGTTCATGCAAAAGAAAAAGTTCGAACGCATTAAATTACCATAAAATATTTACTGTACGAAGCAAGTAAAGAGTTTTTTTTTTCAGTTCTTTAATAAGCTCTACGAAAGATGATGAAATAGAGATACACACCACCTTCATTTGAAAAATGAAAATGGTCGGAAAAAAAACTCAATTTCAATACTATACTGATATAGAATATTGAATAGGCGTGACTCATTTTGTTCATTTGTAAAGGTGAAATTTTTGTTGTGTTTTTGTTGCTGAAATTTCTTCATTTTATGCTGTATTGTAGGCGTGTTCTATAATCAATTTGCCACCTTTTGGCAATCGGACAGATATGTTTAGATGGTTTCTGGATTCGATTTGGAAACCATCCATACACAGTATGGAGTTTCTTAAGTTTCCATATGGATTTTACACTTTATAAAATTGGGTGGGCGTCGCATTCATAGAAAATAAAAAGGTGGACAATTTTGTAGTTATATCTGATGACGTTTATGGGTGATCAGGAAAATCTTAATTTCTTTTGCCATTAAAAGCAAACATGTTCTCAATTCACTTGGTACTGTGGATGGGTCATAAGACCGATTCGCCACAGACAGACTTAATGCTGATCAAGAATATCTATAGTTTATGGTGTTTTTGAGTTTTCCGACTATGCGTTGAGAGCAAATTAACGAAGTGAATATACCTCTCATGCTTCTAATGCAAAGAAAATCAAATTAGGTTCTTAAAACCGTTTTGTTAACTAACTGTCTGTCTATCCTAACCAACTATAGGTCTATCCACCTGTCCGTCTGATATCTGAAATATTTTGACGAAATTCGATACATTAAAGTATTTTGATCCCAGAATAAATAATATTGAAATTGAATTGAATCGTACCACTTTTTTGACCACTTTCGAAATAATACGTTACTTTGAAATCGTCATTATATATGAAAATATCGCAAATTTTGAAATTTTTTTTAATGAAAACTGTTAAGTATTGGTACTTCGATATACTAAATTATCGTTCGGATTAGACAAATTTTTTACATTTCCTCCTAAATAATCCTTCTTACTAAAAATAGGCCATTAATTTGGAAAACGGTCTAATTTTTAATGTTACATAATTCAAGTTATATAATAATTTCCCATATAAAAATGAATTGCATCAAATTTGGACCAGTTAAATCTCTTTTTTCCAGCCAAAATTACATATAAGGATAAAATTTTATTTCAAAAACCTTGATCTGTATTCTTAAGTGATCAACTAACTGTTATTTTGCTGAATTTAACAACTTTTAATAATTTAACCATTTCCCTTAACTAGAGTAAAGCGATAGTAAAAAAACTTTTCATTTGTTGATATAAAAGTTTTCATGTATGACTTCTTAATAAAAAATAACTACTTTGCTTGTGCAATTAAATAAGTTATTGAGATGGAATGAAAATTGTTTTTTTTTTTTGTTTTTATTAAAACAAGATATCAAAAAAAAAAACGCTGGTGATATTTATAATGAATCGAAAGTGCAAAACAAAGAATGCAAAGACTGAACTGAGCTGATAACGGTCTACAGACTTTTGGATGAGTATTCAATTGCCGGCACAATTTGTGTGTACTACGAATTCTTATAGATCCAAAATTGTACTTCCAAATGATAACTCTCTTGTCAATTGCCACCGAGGAAGTCGGTTACACCAAAAAAATATCTTAAAAGGTTATGAGTCTGCTTTGTTCTGGAATGAGAATGAAAACATCGCCGATAGATGCTACTTTAAGCAGGCGAGGCAATTAGTTAGTGTATGTAGTCGAGAAGAAAAATATATATCCACTCATCCGTCCTTCATTCTGTATTGTATAAAGTCTTACTTGAATTCATTCATTCGCTACAACTAAATACAAAGATGCTGTGCCATATCGTTCGAAGAAAATCTTCGAATATAGTTTAGTATAAGAAAAGTCTTTCTGAAATTTTCTATGTCTGTTTAAGAAAAAGCGCTGATTGTGCTAAATTTGATAAAATGATGTTATGCATAAAAGTATGCAATGAAAATACATTAAGGAATTATCGCATAGAAGTATACAATAAAAAAAAAACCTCTGATAGATAATGTTTTTGCCAGCATCGATAAGGTCTTCCTTTAAATTGTATAATAGCCCGATAGTAGGAACCTTTTAGAGGTATTATCTAAAACATTAAAAATAATCCTACTATGTTTGCGTTTTCTTCTGTCAGCTTAAGTTAAACGTTTAATTCAGAAATTTATTCATGTACGAGATAAATGATCAATTATTTTATATCTCGTGTGCCTCACTCTTTAAACCCAATTTCGTTTTGTTTGAAGCGTTGATGTCTGTTACATTTGGACTAGTATCTTGTAAGGACGCAACTTTAATATACTACAATTGATGTACATGAGGTAGCAAAGCTGCGAAATTTGCCCTACGTTTCCATTATAAGAAGAATAAAAAATAAAACAAATGATGGATAACTAGCATTCGTTCTAAACCGACTACAATTTTTATATAGATTTAATTTTTTCACTTTAATAACATATGAAGGTTAAGGACGAATAGTTAGTTAAGCACTAGCGAGCGCAATAGATTATAAATTTAATTTATCCTTCGCTCTTATTTTTTTCAAATTTAGAAAATTAATGAGAGAAATCTAGAATTTTTATTTTTTATTTTTTATTTTTTTTATTTTTTAATGTCTAGTAGTATACGAGTAATTATTGCGAGTACTGCATCAAAAGAGCACTCATGTGTATGCCCTCAACTATTACGTACTTAGCATATTTTTTCTTTTTTATCTGCTAACATACATATCAATTAAAAGAATAACTTGATGCACAAATACATATGTGGAAGAGGTTTCAAATTGCTACAGATGTTGTATTACAAACAGGTATTTTGAATATGTTAATAATAATTGCATGTCTCTGCTTCAGATTTTTTTTTTTTTTTAAATCATTTAATTTGCAAGCATTGCTTTTTCATTAAATGCTAAATTAAATAAAATTCATTATGTTAGAGAAGGTGTTAACATTATTTGCTACAAATTGGTTTTATTTTTATTTTTATTTTTATTTTTTTTTTGCTACCCTTAAGAAGTCTGTTCAAATATGTAAAAAGGGAGAAAAGATATAAATTAAAAGCAAAATTTGTTTGAAGAAGAAAAAAAAATAAATAAAATTTTAAAGAGCTTAAGTGCAGTAAACGTAAGAGGATTTGCTGAAATTTGTGAGAGAGTAACAACATCAAACAAAAAAAAAAAAAAAGCATAGAGTTTAATTAAAAAAGATTTATTATTAGTAAACTAGAGCCGGAACTTTAATGGACGAATTTGAATACATGAGAATAAGAAAAACGGGGCCAAGGTAAATCTTTAAGGGCCAACAGGACGGTGACAGCCTAAAAAAAAACTTTTTTTGACATTTCTTTTTAGAACTTGAATGAAGGGTAATAGAATTAAGATGTCTGAGAAGATTATTAACGTTATATTTTTATGTTAAAACAACAAATTATTTTTGATGACCGATTGCGGACTTATTATCGTAATGCTTAGCTAAGGTAAGATGGCTTGCGGCACGCAGTGTAACTGTTTCAAATATGAATATAATAGGAAAAAGGAAAAAATTCGAATTCTAGGGGAATCTTTTTATATTAATACCATAGGTTTATGTCTTTGCCCGAACGTTCGTTTATTGTTCGCTCAGCTCGATACTCATTGCACGGACAGAAAGCATAAAGAAGCGAATGCTTAACTCGAAAGATCAATACTTAAACCCGTAGATGGACAAGTGGATGGGAGGAAGAATAAAGCGAAGATCCGTAAATAGATTGCTTGGTGATCGAGAACGTATACACAGTAGACTACTCTATACGGCGGATTCGTACAACACGGCGAACAAGTTGTGATCGCGTTCGCATAATACGCTAAAAGAGGCTCACCCAGGACAGTAAAACACTGAGACACATGCACATTTCTAGTGCAAAAAAAAAAAAAAAACATTTATTATTCAATAGTCACAAAAATTGTTATACATGAAGTCCGTTTATTAAATAAAGTTATTTTAAAGGGACCATGTAACCATCTTGCTGTAGATATTTATGTTGAGGCTGTGTCGATGGCTTTCCACATGCGTTAAAATCCAAGACATAGATGTTAGGATGTCGAGAGATTAGGGATGTACAAGATATTCAAACGTTCAACCAAATCCTCGGCGATCAATTTGGCAAAGAGAGATTGCTTCTTGAAAGTGTTGCTTGCCCAATACACCGATTGGAGAATGCCCTCTTGTCTGATTGCTCGATATTGGCCCCACGGGAAGGTTTATGGTGGTTGAGGAATTGTAGATTGGAAATTTCTCTCACCAGAAGGAAATTCTCGACTGTACTTAGTGAATATTTATTCTGGTACCTCAACTTATGCACTACACGAGGAAGCCGGCACACACACAAAAAAAAAAACTCTTAATTTTTATATTCGTTATACTATAGAAGTTAAAGAATTGACCGAAAATACGCCACCTGCAAGCGTTAAGGAATTGAAATCAAAAGTAACAACTATCTGAGATCGCAAGAAAAAATGAACAAGAAATCCTGAAGAAGAGCAAAATAAATAAAACTTATAAATATCAGTATGGGTGTCGTACACAAAAAATCATGGCTTTTTTGGTGTGCTTACGAACATGTTTTCGTGTGGTTGTTTACATTTGTTTACAACGTAGACCTGTTCAAATTATAACTAACATCGCATGCATATGCATGCTTGACTGTTTGTGCTTATATATGGCAACCTTAACAATGATAAACGCTTTACCGCATTAAAATCAAAAAGTTTTTCGTAGAACGACAGTACACAATAGTAAAAGCTAACCCGACTACCACAAGAGGACAGCAACAATAAAAGTTAAAAAAAAAAGAAAAATTTTGCGAAAAACCAAAAACGATACTTATGAAGACGTACACAACGTGCATATGGACGCCATACACACAAAATTACCACATTTAAGCTTTGGTCGTAAAACTATAAAAAATTATTAGTTTAAGTAGATGCACACAACAAGTATTCGTTGCTCAGCACACATACCTACAATCCGCAAAAAAGAAAACCAGTAGGGCTTTGAAAAGGAAGAGAAAGAGTTGTAATTATAAAATAATCCAATGTGTGTGTCCGTAACTTTCAAAAAAAAAAAAAAGAAAAACAAAAATATTTTTTTTTTACCTTCTCATGTTTTTACTGATATATATATATACTCATGTGTGCATGTGAACAAGAAGAAAACTTAGCCTCTGTGTAATGCCAATAACCTGTAACGGAAATAACAAAAATAGAAATGTGTTTAGAGAGAAAAAGAAAAAAAAAAAAGAAAAAACAAATATTACAGATTTATAGGTTTGTTGTTGTCTGCTAACCCAACATGACCAACATACTTATGTGACTCGTTAAGGGAAAGCCAGAAAGCCATTTGATGTGTGCACACGTATAGTAAAGTGTGTTTACGTGTGTATGTATGCGTATGTGCATCTATTAGATGTGTTCTAAATATGGTTTAAATCTGATACATTTATTACTTAAGGTTATGTTTACCATCTGCAAGCTGTTGAGGCTTTTCACAAAAGTTTTTACGATAAACAAAGCACATCCTTTACTCTCTCATCTGTGCTAATAATAATAATAATAATAATAATAATAATAACAATAATAATAATAATAGTAGTAATAACAGTAATCATAGTAAATAAAGTAAAAAAGCTAAGCAGGCTGAATCAAAGCTTTTGATATCTGCCTGATTTTTTTTTTTAATTTTTTATTTATTAAATGCATTTCGAAAGTGAAGAAAATCTGTTTATGAGTACTGCAGGTCAACCATGAAATTCTGAGAAGCTTTCAAAATAGCGCGTATCTTCTGCTATAACATATTAAATAATACTATGGATGCTTTAGCCCACAGTATTATCCGAAATCTTTAGGTCAGAATGTAAATATCGGATTGGACAATTAAATGAAAATTTCTACTTAAAAAAAATCGCCTTGTTTCGTATCAATCAAATAATAGTCTTTAATGGCGCCAATCGAATCGAAACGATTATCACGGATGAACTTAAGTACTTGGGGTCGTGCAGTCGTAAGTACTTGGGGTCGTGCATTCATAAGTACTTGGGGTCGTGCATTCGTAAGTACTTGGGGTCGTGCAGTCGTAAGTATTTGGGGTCGTGCAGTTGTAAGTACTTAGGGTCGTGCAGTCGTAAGTACTTGAGGTGGTGCAGTCGTAAATACTTGGGTTCGCAACATCGTCATGCTTTAGGAGACTTTAACATTTAATTTGAACACATAAACGTATAGGAAACAGTATATATGGACACTTTTGACTCTGATGTCCCCTGCTTTGGATCATGATGTTAAGTTTTTCTGTTAGCTTTTAGAACCCTTCAATATATATCAAAAAATTGGAGGTGTATTATTTCTTTAAAATTTTTTATAGCGCGGTTTGTACATTGTACTTTTGTCCAAGTACAAGCGCACCGTTCGTGATTAATAGTAACAATAAGTTTTTTTTTACTTTTTATATAATAAGGCATGATTTAGTTTTTCATTAATGTTCGCATTTTCTATTTTTGTTGAATTTTCGTAAGCATTACGTTTATTTTTCCAAGCATGCTGCTTTATTATCAGTTATCTTAGGAAAGACTTTTTAGCAAAGACACAAACCTGAAAATGTTGAGGCTAACTACTCACACTAGTGAACTTTTTATATGAAAAAACATTTAAGATGTTTCTATAAACAAAAATTATTTAAGGTTTCAGATATTTTCGTAAATAACTTTAAAAACTTCATTTATAATACACAGATGGATGTACGTAGATATAAATAATTATGTAATAAATTTTGTTTTAGTTTTTAGTGCTTTGCATATATGAAAATTTCCGTTCGTTTGTTTTTTCAAACGAATGCAGAATTGAGTATGAAATCGGAATTTTTTTTTTATTATCATTTGGTGGTTTAGTTTCTTCATTTGATAAATACGCATGTATGTGTGCTTGTAATGTAAATCAAGTAGAACGACTTGATTGGAAAGCATGTCAAAATTTTCATGTTTCTATATATAAAAGGACATAGTATAACATTGAAATGAGAGAGAATTAGTAACGAAACGCATACACCTTTGAATTTCATGTACTGAGCTATGCCTAACGGAAAACATGGCATTTGAATTATGTTATGAGTGCTATAAGCTGTAAATTCATATAACTAAAGGCTGTGAGAGTGAACGGGAAATAAAGAGGAAGAAAGAGAGAGAGAGAGAGAGAGAAAGAGATAGAGAGCAAGTAAACAGACGAACATGCATTGAAATCCCATACAGTTACTCATAAATTTTATTTCTGTTTTTGGTTTATTTTTTCCTTTTAAGAAAAGTGAAAGACAAGTACAAGTATTCTATAAACGAAATTTGAACAAAGTTTTCTTTTCCCCTTAACCAAGCTCTAGTGCTTATGCAAGTAAAGGAAGCAAACATAAGTTGTTTAAAGTTTAATATGCGAAAATCCTTTAATATTCTTTTGCATACCCACATACTTATAATATATACATTGTTATTGTAATAATTTTAAGGATATTTAAGTTTTATAGAATTTTTTTAATTATCTCTTGAAGTAAAAAATATTAAAAGTTTTACTCCGACAAATGCGTTAACATTAGAAACTAAAGTGCGAAGAAGAAGAAATAGGTTGTGATTAATTATGTGTATGTGTGTGTGTGTGTTTTTTTAATTTTTAATAGATGAAAAGTGTCTTGAGCTTATTATTTTTTAGCCAAACTTTTATAATAAATTCATCAAATATTTATTCTCATATTGTGTATGGAAAAACGTATAAAACTCGAGTCGATAATTACATCTTCACACACGCACTGCATAAGATATTACATAACATTTTTATGACATGTCGTGTTTAACACCGTACATGTTGTTGTTTTGCACATATGTGTATATTTGCTTGAAATAATTACACTCCCATATAATATCATATCTTTGTGTATACATTTTTATTATTATTTTTAAAATACATAAAAATATTACTGATATACATACTATTACTAACACAAGCCATTATAAATGTAAGCGACAGTTGTTGCTATTATAGTTTTTCTCATTTATTTATTTATTTATTTTTATTTTTTTTAATTTTTTATTATACCTTTGTTTCAGTTATATCAGGCATTAAATGGGGAGGAAAGAATGAAAAATAAAACAATAAGTTAATAAAAAAAATATATGTTAATTAAAATTAATTAAAAAATTCTCTTTGTGTTTTTTTTGTACTTGAATGTGTTTATGCTCGGGATCTTCGTTTATGCTCTACCATTAATGTGTATGCGGCTATCGATATTTTCTATAAAGCTTTTCAATTGTTAAAGAACATATGCGTGTATAGTGGTTAGCGGTAAGGCCAATGCCAGCATTATGTT
The DNA here is from genome assembly GCA_000671755.1 of Glossina brevipalpis. Classification (NCBI taxonomy): domain Eukaryota; kingdom Metazoa; phylum Arthropoda; class Insecta; order Diptera; family Glossinidae; genus Glossina; species Glossina brevipalpis. The sequence goes on from KK351241.1 coordinate 306,515, forward strand.
CGATGATATAATTTTGGGTTAATAAACCGCTACTATTAAATACACAAAGGCGTAGATAGAAAAACGCATTAAAGTAATGCTTTTTTTTTTTTGTTCTGTTTGTCATCTATGAAAGAAACGAAGGTAGAGTTTAAAGTTATATGGCGTCATAATAGAAATGCTTTTCATTAAGAAAATTCTTAATTAGAATGAGAAGCTTTGTCTTAATTTGAAAAATTGTTTAGTTTAAATTAAGTGAAATTTAGTTGAGTTAGTTAGAAGGAGAAATAGTATCTTAGATTAAAATTAAAAGAGATTACTTTAGCTTAAATTAATAATAACTATAATGTGAAGCGATAGCGTTAAGTTAAGTTAATTTAGATTAAATTAAGTCAAATTATTCGTTAGAAGAGGAAAACATTAGCGCAGATTAAATTAAATTATATGTAACTATTAGTTGGATAACTTAGATTACCTTAGTTAAGGTTAGATTAAATTAAATTAGATTAATTAAAATGACAAGCGGCAACTTATCTTAGATTTAGTCAAGTCATTAGTTTGAATGCAAAAAGCTAAATTAGACTAAATTAAATTAAATTAAATTAAACTCCCAGTTTAAGTAAGAAACTTACTTTAGATTAAATTCAGTCCAATTATAGTTTACATAAAATTACTAATTGGAACGCGAGAAGTGATAGCGTAGACCATTAAACCTATTGTGACATTACTTGTATCGCTTACTTAATGCATTCATCTAACAATGGCAGAAATGTCGCACGACCAAAAATTTCTTTTCGAAGATCAAGAAACTTTGTTCAATTATCTATCATTGATTACATATCATAGCAGTAGATATTTACAAATACTCTCATATACAAGGAATCGGAAAAACAATAGTAAGCCAATCCACTTCCATTTATTTGAAAGGTACACAAACTGAAGGATGATTTACAGTCAAGACAACATAATTACATAGCAGAAAATTCTTACAGCTTACTTGGTGCGTTATAAATTCGATCCAAAGAAAAAGCGATGCTAATCAATGCTGGATTCGTTTATCGTCTTGCGCTTTCGAGGTTGAATCTTTGATTTTTCTAGTAACCTTAGTCCAGTTGTTGTAACAACTTCTTTTGTCATCTATTCTCAATTAATAGCAACGTTTTGTTCCGAGTTTTCTTAGTCTCTTTTTCTAGTAATAGTATCGAAGGGCCATTCACATATTTTTAAAGAAATTTTTACAAACACAAATACAATAATTATTAAAAAGTTGATATGTGATTAAGCAAACGTTAAAAGGCGAAGAATCTATGTAGTTGAGAAGTTAAAAGCACTTTTAAATTAAGATGCGTCTGCTGCTATTGTTTAACAGAACAACACGTTTGTTAATAGGTAACGAACGAATTAAAAGCATTATCGTAAAGACTAACGAGAACTTAATAAATTAAGAATAAAGACTTTTAGTAAATGACGTTTTTTTTAAATTTAAAAAATTTTTAAAAGTAAAATCGAGATTCCATTATGTCAAGTTCCATTTGTAAATTCTCTTACGCTTATGAATTTTTGTAACATCCCTCACATATTAGAGACTAAAGATGTGCTTATGTATGTTCATAAAACTTGGTTTTCGTTATTGTTGTGTATGTGTGGGTGTGTGTATATGGGGATTTTTCTTTTTTGTTCTCAATATTAGTAAAATTGCTTGTTATTGTTGTTGTTGTTGTTTTGTGTGCGTAACGCTCTACCATAATTTATTAAGTTTTGTTGTTATTATTGCTCTCTATTTTTGCGATTTATCTGTGTAGAGCATTGAAAAACATATGCAGGTGACATTTTATGCGTAACAAATAAAAAGGAAAACCAGAAAATAAAAAAATAAAAATCTCACACATTCTTTTATTCAAACAATTCGAGAATTATATGCACGCATAAATACACATACGCATACATGCATACAAAAAGAAAATGTGTGTTGCCAGAATAGGTTTAACCTACAAAAGCATGGAGGATATCTGTGAACATTGATCTACAATTTTGTATACACAAGTGTGAATATGTGTTTGTAAAAATGTGCGTATTTGTATGCATGCATGCATGCATGCATGAGTACTTTACTTTGTTCCCTACCTACCTACGTCGCTACCTACCTGCCTGCTCACCTGACTGCCTGTATAAACGTACGTATATTCGCAAGCCCATACAATCCAATGAATTTAATCACTAAGCCGTTTTTATTGTTGTAAAACGACTATTGTATGCGTATTTGGTTTGTTAATTTATTTATTGTTTTTGTTTTTTTTGTTTTTTGTTTTTTGTTTTGATTTTATTCTATTGTTTTTCGGTATTTTATATTTTACTGATTGCTGATGCTGGTATCGTTGGTCTATGAATGTTTCTCGTTTGGTCTCGTTGTTTTGTTAAAATTTTACACAATTTTGCATAATAACAATATTCGCTTGATTGTGTGGTTATAAGTGTGCGTGTGTGTGTGTGTGTGTGTGTGCATGTTTAAACAGGTACATGCGTTTCATATAAGCGATTATTGATTTTTATATTTCATTTTATATCGTTTCGTTGCTTTTGAAAATTTAATGATAATTTTGCTGATGTTAAAAAGCCTCCAACCATATAAGATAGAATTTTTGCCTACAAAAATACGGATATTAAATACTTTCGATATTGATTGACTTAATACCATTTTAAAAATAGTTGACAACAATTTTTTTTTATCCAAACTCTTAAAGCTATTAACAGTTTTCTTTCCGTTTTTTTTTTAAAGGGTAAGAGATGTTAGAAAAGAAATTGAAAATAATTAGATAAATTAATAAGACTAACTATCAAAACTAATGGTAGACTAACGTTAATCATTCAAAATTGCGTAAAAAATATAACTCTTGATCTGCTATGGGCTCAATCATTTTCAAACAGTAAGCAAGCAGCCTTTAAAAGTTTCCTTAAAAATGTTGTTTTTTTCCAAGGAAAACATTCACAACTGTAGTTGCCCTATCTTTTTGTTTTCTATTATTGGTGTAGTTTTTAGTATATGAAGTCATCAAATTATGACCTTTTAGACTAAGTGTTTTAATAATCTTAGAATGTTAAAAATCCAAAAGCATTTACAAATTAAATTCCTGTCATTAGATTTATACTCAGGGTACTCATGCATCATTATAGCTTATCGAAATAGAAATCAGTGTTTTTGATGAGCTTTTTTTTCACTATTAGACGAACGTTCGAAAAAAGGTAAACTGACAGATTGTTGAATGGGCTGACATACGTATGGACGGATGTACTAACGGAAAAAAAAACAAGCAAAGAAAATATCCGGAACTAAGCGAAATGTTTAGGGTTTAAGTATGGACGGACAGACTAACGAACTGACTAGCGAAGTACAAATGGGCATATAAATGGATGAACCGACAAACATTAGCAACAGAATTAATAGGATGGACGAGTGAATAATTCAAATATATGTATCAAATGTGAATAGTTCAAATGGCCGCATTAAATTAGAATCTTATATTAAAGAGGAAGTGTAAACAAAAAAAAGAAAAAAAAAAGAAAATATTTTACTTACATTTTTTATGTTTTCTTTTTTGTTTAAAGAACATTGTAAGTTTTGATTCGTAGATTATCTATTTTGTCGGAAAAGTAATTTAAACATTGCTTTTCCTTCTATGGGATTCGGTTCCCTATTGAATATAAAATTCTTTCAATTGTTTGTTTTCTTTTCTTTCCTTTCATTTCTTATTTCGCAAGTGAGCATTGGAAGTAACTTGTTTTCAAACCTCATATACAAACCAGATATTATCAAAACATGTGCATGGGTTTACAAAGCAAAACGTAGCGGATACAATGAGGTAAACAATAATTTTCAGTTCATTGAATGTAATCAGTTTACAAAACGATAAAGAATAATGCTTAACGCTACATAATACATATGTAATGTAATACATAAACGTATGTACATAATATATATATATATATATATATGTATGCATTTAGAAAAAATATAGAAAAGAAAAAAAACGGAAGTAAAACACATTTATGGATAAAAAGCTAAAAAAAAAAAAAAAAATTAAAATGAAAATGAAAATAGGAAAAAAAAAGAAACATCTTTAATGATAAGTCAGTGACGTGTATACGTTTGGTTGAACGTTTCAGTAGCCCACATGGAAACTTTGAATGAAAACATTGCAAAATTTAAAGGACAAAATTTCTTAAAGGAATTATATGGACATGCGTACGTATGCGTATAATGTGTATTTTGCAGCAAATTGTTTTATTGGAATTCATAAAAACCTGAAACACGTATCGTAAATCGAACGTCAAAGACGAATAGAGCCGACAATTTATTTAATAAACGGTCGTTGTATACATTGTAAGGACCAAAGTCGTGCCCTCGTTTTAGTCCACACGCTTTCTCTCCCTAATTGCTGTGCGGCGAAGGGTCAGAATGCGACCCTGGTGGAACTAAAGCTGATGAGAAAAACAGAGCAAGTGGGGAACGGGGCCGTTTCCTCTTTCTCTCTCTTGTTCAGGACAGCGATAAGGTTGATCTCGGTTTGTCGGTTGGAATCCGAAAAACTAGGGCAACAAGGGGGACAATGTGGCGGTGTCCGAATTAGGAAGATTTGACTACCAACGAAAGGACAGATATTTTGTTAAGAATTAGGAATAAAAGTTTATAAATCTAAAGAAGATGTGTTTTTTTTATTGCGTACCGAAAAGGGCGCACTGAATGCCTGGAACAACCGGCGATCTATCCCAGGCTGTAAATAAAATAGGAATTCATTTGATTCCTCACAACATATTGCTACGAAAATCACAAACAGGTAAAGAACGCTTGCAGCAAACTTTGTGAAATCTATGAGAAGCTAAATCCCTTTTAATGTGCTGTACCTATCGAGGCCATTTGCAGCTATCGATGAAAGCAAAGTTGGACAAGAATTCTTGCAAAATCTATCAGGCAATGGAATTAATGAATCTAAAGTCAGTTTTGTTACAACATATGACAGCAATTGCTTCAAACTGTGATAGGAACATATCAATAACAAGCGTTGGTTGGGGGATATGAGTACTATATATTCACTTCGAAGCGAACGTAAATTTTTTATTTAGTTTTAATTTGATTATTTATGTGAATTTTTTCAAATAAATTTTCTAGGTAGCAAAAATAATGAATAAAGCATAGAAAAAAAAAATATTTAATTTAACTTTATTTATATGCTCTTAACTATGGCATAAAGGCATAAAAATTGATTTAATTTGATTATAATCAAATAAGAAATTAGAACTGAAATTTAAAAAAAAGAGGAATAGAAACTTATAATTTTTGAAAAATTGTGTTAGTTTCACTAAAATATGCAATTTCCAATTTTTTTTTTCTTTTTTGTTGATTATATTATTATTTAACTTTACGAATATTTAACCTATTTTAATAATTTACTTTATTGATATGTAAGCAAATAATAAATTTTGTGTCATTTTTCTAAAAACTCAATCGCAAATAAATGTTAAAAACCGAGTGCATTAGATAGTTGTAAAAAAATGATTTTTATAGATTAACTCGCTTGCTCACAGTTATTTTCACAAGTACCGTACAAATCCATGTATTTTCATACCTACGAGCGAAATCCGTCATTTAGTATGTTTTTCATGTATGCGTATCCTTACACGTATAAGGCCAAATTCATCACCCAACACAGTTTTCATGTGTACGTACTTTTTTGTCTCATGCTTTGCTTTCTTGTTAATACCGGAAAGCATTCAGAGAGACAGAGAGAGAGAGAGAGAGAGTTCTGAAATTGATGCACAAAAAAATACAGACGAAAGTTCGTTCAGAACGTATTCATCATAAGTTCATTTGAACCAATTTCTGTCTGAATGTATTCGGAATTCCTATCTTTAGTTTCGCGTTCACGGTGGAATCGAGTGAAAGTTTCTTTTTGTGAAAATGTTTTTATAGAAAAATCGCGAAATTATATAAAAAATCATTTTTTATAATGTGTTCTTAACAAATTGCTCTCGCTGATACATACATATATGTATGTAAATTGCCGTAACATTAGTGTAATCTTAACAGAAGCTGGCGAAAAGACGAATAAGTATTACAATCGAAGATATTTGCGAATGCGGTGAATAAAATTGTTAAAAACTAACTCGTGCCAAATACGATAAGGAACAATGAGGGTCCTTTTTAATATTATAACTGATCACAAGAACATGTTTATATAATCTCCGATATCTAATGATGAGTAAAAAGAATGAGATAAAATTTTGTATGCATTTTCGTTACTGCATACATACTAATAAAAGCAAATGAAACAAGAAATGCATTTTTCAATAAATATTTAAAATCGATACAAAAGCTTTTTAGGAATTAAGGCTTAAATGATTTGATAAATAAATGTATACCAAGTGTTAATGGACAACATTTTTTTCAATAAGTAAAGAGTATTATATACTTTATTTGAACATAAATAAAAAGTAAAAAAGCTAAAATTATTAATTGATTTAATGCGCTTTTAACAATATTTCAACTTTGAATTCATTGATTTGATGTCAGTTTTAAATAAAATTAAGCTGATTTTATGTAAATTCCAATAACCTTTAATGTATAAAGTTGTAAAATAATATACACGTTTGCATTTCAATTTATATATACTTTAACCTAAAAATAAAAATAATAAATAAATAAATGCATTTTACTGAAAATCTATAATCGTTAATATTATTTCAAATCAAGGTCAAAGGGATATTATATTATTAATAAAGTTTTATTTAATTAATTAATTATTTTAAATATTTACGAAAAAGTTGAAAAAAAAATTGTAAACAAAGTATTGAATACTGGTTTTTCTGAACTGTAGAGCATTTTCAAATGGCTGGATGGAAAAAAACCAGTTTTGGCACTGGCGTATTGTCAATACATCTTCTCGATACACATCGGGTAATTTTTTTTTGCTTGAACACCACTTGTATCTTTCCGATAACAAAAAAAAAAAAAGTGAAATATAGGCATCAACCAGCAATTATTGCGTAGAATCAATCGAACTTTTTGACAAGCAAGTCTTGCTGTATCAGCTGTCAAAATACATTATGACTATACGACTTAAGAATGAAGTTGGCTGTGAAAAAATACAACTAAGCTCTTTGTTGAAAAAAAAAGACGAGATGACTTTTTCAACAACCTAATACAATACTTTTCTCTTGATATGTATAATATTTCTTACGGCGATTAGCCTATGAGTTGGAAATCAATTTCCTGATAAACTTTACCCCACCAAGCAGCACATTTCATAATTTTCCTTTTGATTAGTAAATAAGTCAAGTGAAAACACAACTATAGTAGGAAAATTTTATTGTTTTATATTCATGTAAACGGATTATTTTTGGGTCAGTATTTTGTAGATTAATAAATAAATGTCTTGTGTCAAAAAAGTCAAAGGACATATCTTAGTTTTATAAAATTTTTCAAGATTCAATTAAGGGGGTATATTCATTGAATTCTGGCTGTCTGACGAATAACAACAGCAATTATTGGACTAACTTTTTAACTACTGACAATGTCATCAAATCTGTGTAATGTCTTTCAATTCGATCCGAATAGATGGAAAGTGTTTGGTTTTTTCGTGATAGTAGTATTGTTATCCCACGACAAGCAATGATAATAATAAAAGGTAAACTGTTTGATAATGACGACGAATATAGGAACAATATTTGTAAAAATGCACAGTTAATGCGGACGAATATGTCTGTCAATGTATCAATGTTTTAATCGATTTTTTCAGGTCGATCCATCCTAATGTTAAACTTTTGCGAATGCACTAACCTCAAAACATCAAAATTACATATAACGTAGAACTCTAGGACGCGGTTCTCATCGTCATAGTACATAAAAAAAAAAATAAGAAGAAAACTGAAAAGAGAGAAATTTTGAAAGCAATTTTTTCAATCGCTGCACATGCTGCGACATTTTACTGGAAATATTTCAAAGTTCGGTACACAAATGCCTTCGATCTGACACGTTCACA
>KK351242.1:17039-31093 GCA_000671755.1 Glossina brevipalpis
AAACAAAAAACAACAAAAAAATTTTTTTTACTGCGAAATGTCACCTTTCCAACGAGCATAAATCTGAAATTGTTTGATCGATACTTTACGAGAAATCTACCAGTGTAGCCATCTACCGAAAAAATAATGGATTTCTTTTTCCGCAAACTAATATATACGCACTAATTTAAAATACTCTATATATTATATTGGTGTGTGAAGTATCAATAGGAAAAAGCTGAAATTAGTGAACGCGTTCGTGTTTTTATCGTATATATAAATCATTTTTTTTTTATTAGTCTACGTGAGGCAAACCGTCGTAATTTGAAATGGAAACAACTCGATGTACTCTATTACGTACAGGAATTCTGTTGATGGGGTCTACAAATACATACATAAAAAGCTCAAAACAAAAAAAGACGCAAAAAATAATATCCTTCAGTTATTGTGTGTTTTTTTTAATCTTAAATGAATTTCTTGAGAACTCCGATGCTATTATAAACAAAGGATTATACAATGTTCTTTAAATCCATTCTAAAAAAATGACCTCTTTCCGTAACAGATTAAAAGAAACTGTACGCAGAGAGAGAGTACACATGTATATAACACGTTCATACGTTCATACGTTATCGTATTTATAAATTGCCTAAATACTGTAGGACACACAATGCATATATTAAGTCCGAATTTAAAATTTATTGAATTCTTTGTTCTAGTAACGAAGAACAAAGTGCCGTACTAAAGAAAGATTTTCATATTTTTTTTTTTTTTTTTCATTATTATTTACTTGCTCTTTCTCTGAAAAATCTCCAACTTTCAATTTTGTGTTTTTTTTTGTTTGTTTTTTTCTTGACTTTTTCTATGCTTCCGGTGTATGCATGCATGCATGCATTAAAATAAAGCTATATATGCGCAAAATTTTAAGGTGTTATCTACATTGTTTTTGTTTTTCGTTTTCCTTTTCGTTTTTTTTTCTATTCTTTTTAAATATTTTCTTTCTTTCATCTCCATTGGAATTCTGTCAGGTGTTGAGTTGTAATGGCATTTGCATAAAATGTTTGTCATGTGGTTTTCTAACGCAATTGATGTGAAAGAAGAAGCATATATGGAAACGAGAATATACCACAATAATGTTTGCAGTGATATCTTTAAGTATGAGATGAGCATCAATTCATGAACAAATGAGTGCAATATATACTTAAAGCTGTTACCGTTCATATCCAAAATACTGTCCTTAATGGTTATATGAACGTGAATGCAAAATTTATTCGATGAATTTATAGTTTCATCCGAATCTGTACCCATCTTCTTTTTTTTTTTTTTTTTTTTTTTGTAAAATTTTATATTTGTTGGCACTTGTTCGTATTTGAATTTTTGCTTTTGCCAAATATTCAACTTTCTTTCTCTTTTCAGCACTATTTGAGTGACCGACTTAATATCACTTTTGGAACTCATTTATTAGCAATCGCCCCCCCCTACATCCTTGTATTCATTCCTTCACAATATGCTGCCCGTGTACGTTGATAATAGAACAACGTAGAAATATTGCAAAGGGAAACAAGTTCGAAATTTACGTTTGATTTACATCGAATTCTCGGATCCTCTACATACATACGATCAAATTAATTATCAGATTGTAATGTCAAGGTACAGCATAATTATATAAATAGTAAGCAGAGATTAGTTTAGCCTAGCCTAGCCTAGCCTAGCCTAGCCCAATCTAATCTGACTTAGCAAATTAAATAAGAAGCGTGACTATTAAGTCAACATATCCGGGCCGAATTTTCACTTCGTTAGATCATATTTTAGTCATAATTGGTGGCAGCTACAATGATGTGTTCAATCGATAAAGGCATAAACACCTCTCACGTTACGGTCATATCCACTAATCCTTTTCCCCACTTTTTGCTCCCTTACCATCACTATGTTTATACAGTTATCAGAGACATTTTCTGACTCATTAAAAGTATGAATTGCGTACCTTCACTAAGGACGAAAAAGATTCACTTTATTGTTCCATTTGAGAAGTCAGATCATAGACATCTTATATATATATATATCTTTTCTTGATCAAAGTAAAGTTCACCTTTTGCAAATTTACAAATTTTTCATTTATTCCTTTCATTCAGTTTCGAGGATCAAATTTAAAAAAAGTCATAAGTTCCCTAAAAAGAAAAAAGTGAAAAGACATCGAAAAATTCTGTGTATATAACATATTTTACCTAATTACTTAAATTATTGGATTTACGATAATATTCCAGAAAAAAAGATCTTAATGTAATTTCGTGCTTTTTGTAATTTCGTGGCCTTTGTAATTTCGTGCTCTTTTGAAAAATCATTCGAACATCAGACTACAAATAAAAATAAATTTTTAGAGAGTCAAATTCTGAAAGCGTATTGTAACGGTTACAAAATGTAGCGACTAACTTACTATTCCGTTTCATTCGGTACTGAAAACACGAATCATTTGCAAGGATATAGAAGAGACAGAGTGAAAATCATTCATTCATACTACTGGTTATGCCTGAGAGCTGTTTAATTTAAACTGTCTTCCTTTGACCACAAATTGCGGTTTATAAGTGATGCACACGGATGTATGTAGATAGACAATTTTTTTTTTTTTTCATATTAAGTAAATTAATATTAAATGAGACAAGTGTTCATAAAATTCAAAACATAACTTTGAGGTTTAATAGACAAATTTCGGATTTATTTTGAAGTAGTTGCTGGCCAATTTGCCTATCTCCATATGATAAAGGATCTACAAGGGTACGTAAGGAAGGAACGTAAAACATTTTCATTTTATTCGAAGTAAAACATTATTAAATTTTTAAAACAATTAATAGTTCGCTTATCAAGTAATTTATAATTTTTGTCTGCAAATTGATGTCAGATATTGCGGAAATTTCTTTTCTGAGCGTTTAATGTGAATTAGTTAATATTCGGCTTTGCCACAAAATCTTAACAAGGAGAGAGAGAGAGAGAGAGAGAGAGACAAATAGAGCGAGAGCGAGAGCGAGAGAGAGAGAGAGAGAGAGAGAGAGAGAGAGAGAGAGAGAGAGAGAGAGAGAGAGAGAGAGACGGAGAGAGAGAGAGAGATAAGGGGAGAGAGAGATAAAGAGAGAGCAAGAGATAGGGAGTGAGAGAGAGAGAGATAGGGAGTCAGAGAGAGAGATAGAGAGAGAGAGAGAGAGATGGAGAGAGGGAGAGACGGAGAGAGAGAGAGAAAGAGACAGAGAGAGAGAGAGAGAAAGAGACAGAGAGAGAGAGAGAGAGAGAGATAAGGGCAGAGAGAGATAAAGAGAGAGCGAGAGATAGGGAGTGAGAGAGAGAGAGAGAGATAGGGAGTGAGAGAGAGAGAGAGAGACAGCGAGAGAGAGATGGAGAGAGAGAAAGGGAAAGAGAGAGAGACAGAGATAGGGAGAGAGATAGGGAGAAAGTATATATAGACTGAATATAAAACCGTAAATAAAATTTCAAACTTTGCGGTAATTTGTGCGAAGATGTCATCCGATTTACCTGATGCATCCCATATAACCTTAAGAGGTTGATAAAAAAAAATAGGATGTTTATTCATCGAGACTAGGTTTTAGATATGTGTAACCGTAATTTTAAAAGACAAAAAAAAAAGATTAACAGGTCAACGTATTATTCGAAAATATATCTAATTTTGCAGAATCTTCAATGTATACTCGTATACGTCATTTTTTAATATTCTATAAACGATAATGAGCCTCGTAGTGTAGGACAATTTACAATCGTTGTAGAAACTTATACATTTCATTAAGCAGCATGAAGTGCCAAATATATAAAAAAATAGCGATTAATTAAAATCTATACGAGATTTGCATTCAATTTGGCACGAATCTAGAAAATCTATTTACCCCCCTCTCAATTATTATATAATAGAATACAAGAAAATTACATTTTATTAATTAAAGGCATATCACAGATGACTGTGTTCAGTATTAATAATTGCTTTCTTTTTTTTTTTCTTGTTTTGTTTTTCGCTTAGCATAAGTTATGTTTGCAACGATCGATAATTGGTATAAATTTGAATTATTAGCAGCAACACTTTGCAACTCAAGAAAGGAGTAGTCAAATAACTGGCAATAATTCTGTCTAGAAGAAAAAAAGTGATTTAATATTTGATTCATATGTGACTCTCTTTAATAAGTTATCAAATTCACAAATCGGAATTTGGCAAACTTGTTTCAGTAACATGAACACATCATTCAATAAATTCGTAGGATCATTAGCTAATGTTTTGATATTTTGTCATTGTTATGGTCGATTTGTGACACTTTACACTGCTTTGCTATTAGATAATACTATATACTGCTAAATACGGCTTTATACGATTTTTACCGGTTGCTGCCCACTCGACTAAATGACTCCCGATTTTATTTTAGAGTATAGGAGATGAGAACACATACATATTTCATTGATTGTTACATCAATAAGTGTCGATGTCTTACTTTCTGGAATTTATTGAAATTTTTACCGAATAATGAGCCGTCTATATGACAAATTCTTCATTTTATTTCATTTACAAATATCTCTTAACAACTTAAGTGTTTCTCAATTTTCTTTTGATGACCTTCATCTTGGCAGTGTGAACGCCAGAGTTTCTCTTGATATTCATTTACGTATTTTCAGTTTTATTTGAATAAATATCTCATCCTCTCTTACTAACTTAACAGCATTTGCAGAATGCCGCCCTTTCTTCTATTCTCTTCTTAAGAGGTAAAGGTCTCTGTAACAGTCCAAAAGAAAATAGGACTTTTTTGACGATTTTTTTAAGGATAGAACGAAAATTAATAGAATAATAATATTTTAACTTATACGTAAATATTAAGATAAAATTATTATTTTTAAAAAATATTACACATCGTAAGGGATGTTCAATTAAAGGAGTTCTGTGGTTCACATCTAATTTTTAATTTAAAAGCAAAAAAAAAAAAAAACAGAGAAAAATCATTGAATCTACATGCTTTTAGATAAAGAAATAAGTAAAGGACTTTTTTTTCGGGAAATATTGATTTTTGTGTGCTAGGGAGAAATATGTTTAAATGAAAAAATTCAATTACTGGCCAAAAAAAAAATTCTTTTATTAACAAAAAAAAAAAAAAAAAAAAAAAAATTAAATAGATTTAACGAAAAAATTCAAGGTATTCCTCTATAGAATCCTGTTTTCAGGATACAATATATAAACAAGTTTGTGCAGTTCTGAACAACGTGTGTTTTTATGTTTGTCTCCATAATAATTGCTTTTTTTTCGATAGTTGCCGCATTTTAAATATCGTCAACAGGCGAAATCCAGGAGTCAAGTAACTATAAATTACTGGATCTCTATAAAATCAAATTTTTTCTATTGGCCATATTCTTAATTCGTGGAAATTTGTTGTAATTATTCGCATGCCGAAAAAGAGAATACGTCCGCTGTGCATGAGACTACCATCCAATCTCTCTTTGAGGAGAAGTTAAAAATTAATACTAGACCAGAGAATAGGCTATAACTTCCTAGAAGGGTTTTATTTGGCTTGAGGATGTCGTTTTTGAGCGCTTACGGTAAAAGCCCACAAATTACTTGGTAAAAATTTATTTCCTATAAATAATGTTTTCTAAAAAGTCCAAAAAGTCAAAAAAAAAAAAAATTGATTTTCTGAAATTTTTACGGTGGCCTTGCTGCTTCATAGTCCATGTTAATAAGAGTAATTCTTTTCTTAAAGACTGTAATGCTATACTCTGTCCCCTATTGCTTTTAATAAAATTGTATTTATAAATTTAATAAACATCAAACACAATGAAAACTAAAGATTATCTTATTCAAAAATTCTATTCATATTCTGTTGTGCTATTTTAGTGAACTATTTCGAAAATTTACTCGGTGCGCATAAATCACGAGAGTAAAAAAAAAAAAAAAAACAAGAAACCTAACCGTAAATTTTCTAACGGAATATTTTGATTAGATTTATTTTTCAATTGGTTTTTTTTGTTCACGATTGCATATGATGTACATTACTAGACGTTACAAGCTTAGTATTAGTAGTTGAATCGCTGCCTCGCGCTTTGTTTTCATTTCGCAATGTACCTTAAAGCGACTTTCGCATTTACGATGATTAAAATCCTTCGTATTTCCAAATTCATTGCTTGATAACATGATGATGATAAATTCAATACAATTTAGTAGATAACAAGTATTCAGTTTCCTAAGACCTGTGAATCTGCAAATGTTTTTAAAATATTTAACATAATTTTATTGAGAATCATTAGCACTTATTGTCATTCATTCATATGCAAACATCTGAAACTCCAGATTCACATATGCATAGACTTATATTTTCATATGTATGCATGCATGCATACATACATGTATGTATGGTTGATGGTATATATAATTATTTTGTGTTTTAAGCATTAAATTAACAAATAATTCTATTGAACTCATGCATGCAGGCATTTATTCACATATCGATATATGAGGCATAAATAACTGTCGGCATATCATTGTGTGTGTATAATTGTTGTGTATGTACACATTTATTCAAATTAAATTCGATTATATTTCGAATAAATTGAAAACGGAAATTGATTTTGATTAACTATTAATAAAATTATTAATCATTTAAGTAAAAATAGCATGAATATGTGAAACAATGGAAATTATTATTTGAATGAAAACATTCTCAACATTACTGGAAGTCGACAGTGGTTTGTTTTTATTCTCTTCTTATATCATTTTTGCCATTAACTTATCAAATTTGCGCAAAAAAACTAAAATATCTCCTGATCATATAAAAATTATGAAGCATCTCTTTGAATTATCCCTTTTCTTTTTTTTTCAAATTTAAGTAATTTGATATTTCAAAACTTTTTTTTTTCTCTGCTCTAAATATAAAAATCATTTGCTGTAAGCGTAGAAAAGAGAGATACTGAAGTGAAAATAAAAATAATAAATACACACATTAGAGGCTTGGAAAAAGAACACTTTCGTCTATCTTATTACTAATGAAGCCAACGAATTTAACGAACGAAGCTGGAGCCTAACTCTGTACGATTTAAAGCACAATAAATATATCAAATCTTGAATCTTGAATTTGAAGTACTTAACACAAAGTAAAATATATCGAAAAAGGAGAGCATGCGATACAGGCCTAACCATAGTCATTCCTTCGAATTAAAATTTTATTGCCGACAATAATAACTTCGCGACGAATATCACGATCTGTCTCTATACGATTGAAGGAACCAGATTTTGAATTTGAAGCAATAAAATATACTAAAAAGGGATACAGGCGTAAGCGAAAAAAATGTGTTCGGTCACACTATTATCAACGAATCCATTCATAACAAATTAGAGTTTATCGACGAAAATAGTTTTGGGACCAATAATGCGATCTCTCTTTAAAGCACCAAACCTTGAATTTGAAGCAATAAAAAAAAATAATAGAAAATACCAAAAAAAAAAAAGAATAAAGGCCTAGACGAAAAAATGTATTCGGTCACGGTATTATTAACGAAACCATTTATAACAAATAAAATTTTATCGCCAAAGATAATTTCGCAATTTTTCTACACGATTTACTTAAAGAATTTTAAACTTATAGCACTTAAAACGATGTAAAATACACAAAAAAAAAGTATGCGCTATGAAGAGACCTCAAGAAGGGATACATGCTGTTATACCTTATTAGTAACCTAACCATTTCTACGAAGTTAAGACTTCGCCATAAATAGTCAATGCGTCGAAGCTTGCACTTGCAAAACATCATACTCCGTTGCTCTATTAGTTAGTGCTTATCTAGAAGAGAATCACAAAATAGAAAAAAAAAAAAAAACGATACAAGCGATAAATACCTGAAAGAGGCATACATTCGATAAATACCTGAAAGAGGCATACATTCGCGTAGCTTATTGTAAACAACGGCATACACTCAAAATTACATCTTTATTGTTAAAGATAATTTCGCGACTAAAACTACGATCTTTATCGATACAATTTAAGTTAAAGCCAAGTTTCATAAATGTCAAAATATTAAACACCGCCACGTTATTAAATTAATTCTGAATAACGTTCAAGTATCGATCGAAATCTATCATTTCTTATAAAAGCAGTTTACACTTTTGCTACACTAATTACGCAAAACGTCAAATTCCTTTCGTCTTAGATTATTTACAACGAAAAAAAAAAAATTATCGTAAGCATCTTCAAACTAGACATGAATTCAAATAAAAAAAAAATTAATAACAGCCGCTAACCAAAAAAGCAAAAGCATTCTAAAAAGATTGAAATGAAAATATAACGGATGTGATGGGAAGATCTTATTTAACTGCTTTCGCATTAAATTTCGCTTTTATAAATGTGAAAACTGAAAGCTAACTAACATCAAAGCAATAAAGTAATATTTTAGACTTAATTCTAGGCTCTAGTCTGCTGTGTGGGAGGACATGTCGCACAGGTGAAACAGAAATATTACAAATATTTTAGAATATTTCTTTATTTATATAAATAAATCCATCCCTTTTAAGTCCAACACTATATATAGAAATTTCCATTACTTTGCCTTTTTAGTACGCAATGTTTTGTAATTTATCTGTAAATATTCTCTGTATCTTGAGAGATTATTGTTTATTTTATTTTTATAAGAGTACGCGCGATAAACAGGCTACTCATTGATACCTCTACCTCTTCTCATGCAAGACCGGAGCAAAGCATTGACAAAACAAATAAATAAATAAATAAATAAAATAAAACAAACGCACAGTTACGACAATTGTTCCAATGTTTGCACTTAATCAACTTAACAGTTAACCGGCAATCAATGTTCATTTACTTTATATATATTCAGTATGTGGTTGATATTATAATTCAGTTAACATATGTCGATTTTAATTTAACTGTGTTTTTAACACTCACACAAAGCAACGGAAGGACTAACGCGCAATTAAAAAACAAAAAAAAAAAAGGGGAAAAAAATAAGACAATAACTGGTTACAATAACAGACTGAACTATTGAGGAAGTTATTGACTACGTGGCCTTTCAAGCATTGACATGTCATTCGCATATAATAGCGTAACTATGGCATTATAAGATTTACATTAAATTACTGCGCAATGATGTCAAGTTATTTGCATTATTCACACAGATCGTTATATTGTTTACAAAATCGAAGCTTAAATGTGGATAATAAAATTAAGACACACAAACACCGCTTTCCATCATTTAATTGACTTTAGAAAAAGATTTCTTGGATTGGACATGAAAACACACCGTGTACTAATACTAATACTAATATATTAAAAAATGTTCTTACGCTTCTAAGTATAAAATTTAATCGTAACATTTAAATTTCGACGTAGATACGCGTAGAGAATTGCAACTAAAGCTTAATTATTTCTATGTTTTTGTTATCATAAACCCTAAAGGATGTGTGTAGCGTATATGATTTATCAAAAGTTTTTTTTGTAATGCATATATATAGTAGAGAGATACTCATCGGATAATTCATGATATTTGATAACTAACTAGCCTGGATAACGTTGTAAAGGATCAATTTCACAAATTTAATTTAATTCGTCTAAACACTATCACACACACTAAACACTGAAATTTGATCGATTATTATATTTTCATATTTTACACCATATAAGGGTACCTTAAATGAGTGCAGATAGATGTATGCAACATACAATAGAACGACTTGAAATAGTCTAACTTTTTATTCGAGGCAGAATGCAATTCCGAATCAATTTAAATTTGTCTATCTGTCCAATTGTTTTTCTGCCTTATTGATCGCTATCTATATTTGTGTATTCAGCGTATAATTTATAATTTTTGAGATATTTTAACGATATCTAATATACCATAACCAAACGCACCCTATTCAACATGGGTTGCATTGTATTGAATAGAATTAACTCATTTCTTCTAGAAGGTTCTTCTGTCGTCATCTCGACATAAATCGATAAGAAGCGAGATCTCGTCATATGAAATAAATACAAAATGATTATTTAATCTATGAATTTATTGCACAATTAATTTAGACTAAAGAAGTTCTTTTTTTTCGGATTTGTTCCTATCTAGGAGTTTCTTAATAAGTTCTCAATGGATTCTAAACAAAAGTAAATCTGTATATGACAATAAGTTATAATTTTTGATATTCTATGGCAAGAATTACAGATAAAGAACTCTATTATAGAAGATGTAGGGTGTGGGATGGTTAATAATTGGCCTTTGTCCGATTATAAAGTTTTTTTTTTTAAAGCAATTCACAGTTTATTTATTTATATATATCTTTCCTTTCATTTCAAAAGATTTGTGTCAGAAATGCATTTTTTCTTAGACTAATACAATAGTTTTTTCTCTTAAATCATGACTGAAATTATAAAAAATTCGAATCTGATAATAATATATGAGCAATACAATTAGCACACATATGCAAAAGCAAAACAACGCTCATTAAAGAACTTCAAACAGTATTCGTTATGCGGGTTCAAAGCTTGTCTAAGTTACATATTATTTTTAAATTCTATAATAAGAGCAATTTCTTTTTTTGTATTATTGGTACACCGTTGCATTACTTCAAAAGAAAATGTTTTTTTTTTTTTCATACAAATCATGCGTTGTGATTTTACATTTTTCTTTTTTTATCTAAATCTCAAGTTCTCTCTTCTTGTTCTTTTGTTTAAAATTGAAAACTTATACGAGAAATTGTTCAATTTTTTATGCATCCACGACGTGACTAGATAGTTAAGACGGTCGGCTCTCAATCGCAACAAGAGCGAGTGTTCAATTGCTAGTGCCAACGATCAAATTGTACTTTTTCATGCTTCAAATAAAGAAATAAATTCTCCTGGGCTGTGTCATGCCAATATTTGTGAGCAAGCTTGCGGACCGCAAAATTTAAAAAAATACAGAAACAACAAACATAACGCAGTTGTATAACAATTCGAAATCAAGAAGTAATAATAACAAAAAAAAAAGAAGTCTTTAGAATCTTTTAGATTTTTTGCAAAATTACGCCGGAAATTCTCTTGTAATATATTGAAGTAAATCTATATGTATATATATGTATACGTGTATATATATATATATGTACCTGTATATACAACTATATAGAAAATATTATTTTCCTTTAATAAATAAAAATATAAATAGATCCCCTACATAAGATATGAGAACATTTTTGTCGCCATCTCAGGTTCCGCTCATCTATTTTGGTCGTTTAATGCTCTCAAAATCGGCGGTATCCACGCGTGCGATCTCTTTCAAAATTATCAAACCACGGAGGCCGTATTTTTTTCAATCTCACCTACAGCAATGTTTAATCAACATAATAAATGTGGAGTTTTCTATTTTTCGGAAAAAAGCAAAAGTATTCTCACTAAAGTCATTCGTAACTCGTAAACAAATGATGAAAACGGTTACGAAATTTTGAAAGGATTGGTTTGAGGTTTTGAATTTTCTACGAATACTATGGGATTTTTTTTTTTTTTTAGAAACCATATCTTTGTGGCGTAAAGTATTTATCATTGCCTCTGCTCCACTAGAGAGAAAAAGACATTGTTAAGGTTACACCAAGAGATCTTCCGACCAGTTGGCCACGTCGTTTTGTCTCTAGATAAGGAGGGAAATTTAAGAAGATAACTTTATTTCTATTCAAAATTTGGCAGATTCCGAAAACGATTAATCTTCTCTACCTACCAATTCAGTACACTAAGAAAATTGGAAAACAATTATTATTTTATTTATTTTTTTCCTAAAACTAAATAGATTGAAGTTCGCGGTAAATTCTTTAAAAAAAATGTGAACTAATTTATATTTTTAAATATCTGTACACTGTACACTTGAAGGCTAATATAAAATATAATTTAAATAGGATTAAAGTTTTTTTTTTTTTCATTCTTTTCTTTTAATTGCCTTCATTTTGCTTACTATGAATTGAATTCGATATGAGAATGAACAGAAAAAAAGAAAGCAAGGGAAAGAGACAGAGAGAGAGAAAGATGAAAAAAAAATTTATAAGGGATCAGACTGTTCTTATATTAATTAAATCAAGTTAAAATTAAATTATTGCAGTAACAGAAAGACTTTTATAGCAAAAATCGTTACTTACATAACCAGTAAAGTGCGTGTAAATATATATCCGATGAAAAAAGCAGCGAAACGATGGGTAAAGAGAAGCCTATAAAAACATGCGATAGCTACTTGTAGCAGTAGTTAGACAACCTACATCACTACATCACTTATGGTGCAGAGTATATATAGTTTATAATCTGGGATGTATCTAACAATTACTAAGATTTAACATACAACCGTCTTTTATTAGACGAATCGCGTCAGAATCTCAGAGTCTCTGAAGTGATTTAAGTCTCTCTCTCTCTCTCTGTCTCGTTCTAATGTCTAAGTAGTTTGTTTTAAGATATTTTAGCGATTTTTAGGCCTAAATCTAAATAGATTCTAGATAGTTAACAAAAAAAAATTCAACCTTTTAATACTTTATGACGAAAATATCTAAAAAAAAAAAAAAAAAAAAATAAGATCATTGACAAAACAATTAATTATGCTAAACTTGGTCCAAAATTAATTCATGGTTCGAACACCGCGTTCTTTACAAGCGCTCTAATAAAGAACTTGTGGGTAACATCGAAACAAGATATAATTTTTGATATTTTACACATAAAAATAAATTAAAAATTATGTAGCGTATTTAATTGTCGGTTTTGCCAGACTATAAATAAATTCTAGAACTCTGTAATAGCAGCTAAACTATGTTATGTGGCGGAGTTGACTTCAGCAAAAAAAGAAAAAAAAATCTTCCTACTTTCTATATACTATTAGTTTGATTCATACACTCTATCCGTACTCGTACTTTTCCTTGATACTTCGTTTCATCTTTTTATACTGATACTCCCAAGATGAATAATAATAATTATTTAAATCCATTTGCAATCGATATTAATTTGTAAATTACTTCGATATATCCGTAAGATTGTAATTCAAAAATACTTTTGTTTTTGGTTTGATTTAAGGAGATTTTTTTGAAGAACAGTCGTTGATATCAAAATTTTTTTTCAACATCAATAAAATTGATTGCATTACTTGTGTGTAAATTTTCGTTTGTTTTAAAAGTTATATTTATATATATGTATATTAATTATTAAATCGCTTAAACTGGAATGGAAACTAATTTAATTTCTTTCACAAGCATAGGTTTAGATAATGATGATGGGTCAAGTGATTCGATTCAATCCTTAAAAAAAGAAAAAAAAAACTCTCTTTTGTGTTCTAATGCTTTCTCGCCATAAAGTAGTTGATAGATTATTGTATTTTCCAAGAATTTCTTCTTCATTGTGTTGAGTTTCTTAAGCCTGTTAAGGTTCTTTGTTTTAAATCAACACAAGCATAACCGGGCAACCGTTAGTAGAGTAGTCGCAGCAGTATCAGTAAAAAGAAAATTTCATGGCATTATGAGTCCCATGGTTGAATGCAAGTGAACAACGATGATGGCTAAGCGCATATATATCTATATATATGTTATATATATATACATATATATATATGTGTGTGCGTGTGTGTTTGTGTATGTACAACAACGTGTTAGTAACGATGTTCATAGGAACGTATGTGATTTTCATATATAAATACATAAATCTTGTAAAGTACATTGCTTCACACAGCTCCCGGATAATGTCTTTCATCTACTTAGCTTAAGCTGTCAGTTTTCAGCCACTACACTACTACATAGAAAACATCAAGTTATACACCAACAAAAAACACAAAGCTATACTTTATATTATTGTATTGTAAATGGATGTATTGTAAGTAAGTAAGTGTGGGATTTTCTTTACAATGAAAGTTTCAATACGTACGCACTTACATGCATACGTACAAGTACTTGGGTAAGAGAATTTCAGAATATTCGAAATAGATTTTAAATTTATAATATTTCAAGACTTTATTTCTAATACACGCATGTCATAACTGAGCACTCGAGCAAAAATAGAAGTAGAAGTTTACACTTTAGCACAAAACACTCAAACATTGCATTTTATTACTTTGTCCATTAAC
>KK351242.1:31230-45304 GCA_000671755.1 Glossina brevipalpis
CTCATCACCAAAGGATGAGGATATATTTATTTCGTCATTTTGTTTGCAATACTTAGAAGGAAACTTTAGGAACACACCAACACTCTAAAATGTGTATATATTCTTGATCAGCATCAAATTTAAAATCGTTTTAAGCTTATCTGTCTGTCCATCTATCCGTCTGTCCGATGATGTAATGTTTATGGGTAGACATTCTCTTATCCTAACAAAAACGAATATAATGGTTTCAAATTTGGCAAAGACATTTCAAGAAGAGAAAAATGAAGCAAATTAGTCAAAGGAAATGACTCCAGTTACAATATAAATTCAAACCACCTCTGCTTTCAAAAGCAAAAAAAGACAATACTATAGTGAATAGAGCAATAATAAAAATTCCACATATGTTCTATGTACTTGAACTTGTAGAACTAGCGAAAAATGGAAAAAATCGATCATCTCCTACCAAATTTATAGAATATTGAAATTCAATATTTTATCCAAATTTTTGCTATACCCAGGATAAAGTATCAGAAAGCCTATAAAATATATATATATATACATATATATATTCCTGATTAGTATTAAATTCGGTATCCGTCTAGACATATTCGTCCGTCCGTCCGTTCGTCCGTTCGTCCGTTCGTCCGTTCGTCCGTTCGTCCGCCCGTCCGTTCGTCCGTCCGTTCGTCCGCCCGTTCGTCCGTTTGTGCATCTGTGCGTCTGCTCATTTTGTATTAAGTCTACTCGAGTCAAATTTGTCAAAAACATTGAATGATCTTGCATGCAGGTTAGTACTGAAAGTGAGATAAATCGGTGAAAAGATACGCCTACCTTTCAAAATATATAAAATAAAAATTTCCAAGTGTATTTCATAAAAATAGATAAAATCATAATTAAATAAATAATAAAAATAACAATTTTTTTTTTTTTTTTTTAAATGAAGATGGTAAGGTACGGATGATTCGGTTAAAGACGATTAAATTTTTTTAATTTTTTTTTTTTTTTTTTTTTCTTTTAAATAATATCTAATGGATTTTGTTGTAATATGTAAATCAATTTGCTGGTGTATATTATGTGGATTCATAAGGGAAAGTGTTGTTACTATTCATTAAAATTGTTTTCTTTACAATCGTGTGAATTTTACTAATGTAAGGTTGCTTATAGCTTGTGAAATTGTTTTAGTTAATTAGCGTTAATTGTGTGTTATATTGTAGCCAGTAATAACCCCCACATACGCTTCAATTCATACTAAAGGTACAGAGTAGTAAGAAGAATTATAAAAAAATTAACCCCAAATAGATCTCATGAAATGAAATTGAAAGCAAAATCTATCTTGTTTTCATGGAAATTTAATTGGAATTCTCAAGTCTGATGCAAAACAAAAAAAAAAGGTGAACCATTCAATAAAATAAGAAATTTTCAGTAACAAATTAAAAGTCCGAAGTCTCCTAAGCACTGTCCTTGAGAGTAATTATTAACTTTTAGATCAGAAATCGTAAAGAAAAAATAAATCAAGTTTTTATAAAGACACTAAATATTGCAAATGTCTCGGTTAAACTACACATTTTGTTTGAAATAATCATGAGCACATTCTCTTTAAATACAACTGTTAATACATTAAGTATCAATAGGCAAGAGATTAGACTGTAACTTCCTAACAGGGTTTCATTTGACATCAAGAGTCTGCTTGAGAAGGTTACGAAGAAGCATGAAATTTCATGACGATATTTCTTTTTTTTTTGTTTGCTTTGTCGACATAGCCTCAATGAAAGTTATTCTCAATCGAAAATCTTACTTTACGAATCAAATTCTTGTCATTTTCGAGAAAAAGTACGTCTTTCCTTCCACAAGCCACAAAGCATCTAAAACTGGTAGAGAAAGTAATAGCCAAGGACAGGCAACACTTTGACTGAACTCTTCAATTTATTTTATTCTGAAATAAATACATTTTTGACACACAAAGCAAAGGACCGAATTAATTTGTACTTCAAATAAATCAAGATGAACACTAATAGATATGAATTATGAATAAAACACATTATCAAATCAGGTGATCTAACAAATTTCTTCATCACGCTTTTATATCACAATATAAGAGATTTACTGCCAGCATTAAAAAAAAAACATGCAGATGTGTGTAATGAATGACTTTAAAATATTGAAAAAAAAAATAAAAATAAATAAATAAATAAAATAAATAAACAAATAAAAATATATTCTATTAACGTTATTATATTTAATTTATATTATATTTTATTGTATTCAGAGTTTCTTCATTGAACATTCATTTACATTTAATAACCAGAAACCAGAATCAACTAGTTAATGCCAAAGAAGTTTTAATTCATAATGAGTAAGAGGATTTGTGTGTGAACAAAACTAAATTAAATAAATTTGAAGAACCCAGTTGACTAATATAGCTAGTTTACGTTTATAAACTTAAATGAATTTAATTATGTATTACGGTAAAAAAAAGGAAAAAAAAAAATTCACATAAATATTATACAACATAATGACTAAAATATACTGACTTCATATACTAAAGTGGATTAAATGCATTAAGCCTTTTCTTTCTCTCTCTCTCATATCTATAAGATATTATTTATTTACAGCTACAAATACATCTATCCCTTCATTTGCGTGGTATTTCATTTAGATGATACTTTATTCACTGAATCAGAAGGAATTCAGAAGGATTTTAACTGGGAAATCGTTTTTTGTGATTCTAACTAAGTAAAAGTGAACTCTGTTGAATTTTTACGTACATGTCATGAATTTTTGAATATATTTTTAAAAACAAACACACACACAATTTAAATTAATATCCTTATGTTACCCGCTAAAATATGCAAATATTTTGTAATTTTTATTGCATAATAAATATCGCTTTAGTTCTTAATCAGCCCTAAAAAATAAAATTGATATTAAATTCTTGGTAAATAGTTATCTGAAATATTGAAAAAAAAAAAAAAAAAAATAAAATATTAAAGTTAAATTGTTAAAAAGTGCCACTAACAAATCAGTATAGGTGGGATCAAACCCCAATGTGCCGTAAAATTGGTAAAAAAAATGCCAACAAAGGATTATATGGTCTAAATCACACTCGATGCCTTCAATCTTATACGCTATAAATTTATTTATAAATATATGAAATAAATAAAATATTTGCATTAATATCGTAATAATAATAGTTAGTTTATTGTACAGGAGCTAAGGGATTTGATGATTTTGGTATTTCTGATATAAAAACAAATTTGCTTAATGATGATCAAAACAAATTTCAAAAAACCAGCTTTTCTTTTCGTAACTAATATAATATACATCAGATTCAACCAAATATTTTTAGTTCTAATAATGATAACAACATTTTCACCAAGAAATTTGCTATCTATTGGTAGCAGCTTGCATAGGATTAAGCTTACAAGGAAACCTAAAAATGTCTTTAATAGTAGCTCCGCAATAAACTATATCAGTGACTTTTATGTAATTAATCTCTTTAACGAAGATTTTTTCATTCATTTTTCTTATATTACTAACTGTCGTCCATGGTTGTCAAAATGCAGTCAAACAATTCGTTTTTTTTTTTTTTTTTTTTTTTTTTTTTTTTTTTTTTTTTTTTTTTTTTTTTTTTTTTTTTTTTTTTTTTTTTTTTTAAATAATTATATAAAATTTTTGTTCTTTTTTCATTAATGATAATGACTGTAATTATAAGAAACTAACTGGGCTGGTAACTAGCTAAGTGCCGATTTCTTCAATAAAATAAAAGGATTTTTTTTGCTTGAAATGAAGTTTAAGCTATAATATATTTTCCATTTTGTTCTATGATCTTTTGTCATCTTTCTGACAAGTTGACAATTCGATGCTCGTAAAAAGTCTGATCCTTTTCTGAATTAAATGAGATTTTACAGCGTCATTATCGTTGAAAATTTTACCAAAAAGTGAGTTAGCCAGGGATCGAAATAAGTGGTAATCCGATGGCATATGATCAGGACTATATGGTGGGTGTACCATCAATTCTCAACCAAGATACATAAATTTTCGCCGAGTGGTCACAGAAGTGTGCGGCCTAGCATTGTCCTGATTTAAGATGACACCTTTACGATTGACCAATTCTGTTCGCTTTTCCTTGAACGCTGCATTCAATTTGTCCAATTGCCGACAGTAGACCTCTGAATTAATGGTTTGGTTCCTTGGAAGCAACTCAAAATACCTCGAACCTTTCCAATCTCACCAAATTGACAGCAAAATCTTACTTTCTTGGATATGCGCCTTTAAAGTGGTTTGCTATGACTCATTAGGCGTGCACAACGATCGTTTTCGATTGCCATTGTTGTACACAATCCACTTTTCGTCTTCACTAATGACTCGTTTCAAAAACGGATCGAATTCATTGTGTTTAACCAATAATTCGCAAGCGCTAATGCGCTTTGTCAGATGAATTTCTTTCAAATCATGCGGAACTCAAATATCCAGCTTCCTAACGCGAGTGATGCATTTTAAATGCTTCTAAATGACTATATTTGAAACATTTAATTTCTTTGCAATCTCCCGTTTAGTTACATGACAATTCGCTTCGATGATGGTTTTGATTTCATCCTCATTAAGCTCAACTGGTCGACCTGAACGTTGATCATCTTTAAAAGAAAAATCTACAGAACAGAATTTTTTAAACTAATTTCGTCATTGCCTCTCTTTAAGAGCTTCATCACCATACACATCACGTAACTTTTTAGCGGGTTGCACTGCGTTCTTTCCTTTAAGAAAATAATAAAGCAAAATATGGCGCGCTTGGACTCCATATTAATGTGGAGGTTAAACAAAAAAAACTTTAAGAAAATATCTACGCAATGAACTTGTAAAGCTAGATAAGGATGACAGTTGACATATATAAGAAGAAGAAGATCATAACATTTACGGATATCATACAAATGAAAGTGAGAAACATCTCTATGTGAAATCGGCTCTTATTTAGTTGCCAACCCATTATATATATATATATATATATATATATATATTTAAATCAAGGGCGTCAAAAGTTTGAATACAGCAATTTTTGGTGTCCAATCAATTAAAAATAAAAATTCTTACTCTTGTACTATTCGATTTTCAGATATATTAACTGATTAATGCCTAAATGTTTACTTAAGAAATTGCATTTTTACCTCAACGTTTGCCAACTATACATAAAAAAACCACATTTCAGAACACTATTACAAAAAAACATATATTTTACGTAAAAAATAAGAGAGAATATCTATGACTACATAAATATGTAGAAAAACCTCTCTATGCACATAGTTTACTATACATATTTCAACTGAAAGTAAACAAGAATAAATTTTACATTTTCAACCTAAAAGGAGACAACAAATCCTATAGTATTATAGTATAGAAATGTACAAAAAAAAAAAAAATATATAGAAAAAGCAGCAGCAGCAACAGCAGCAACAACAACAATCAATTATATTCGGCTTAAGTCGAATGTTTTGATACACGCACCTTTAGCTAGTAAACTATAGATTTTATATCGTATGTATCGTACAATGCACATAATAAATTCTCTATATCTAACCTTCAAATTACACTTGCCTTTCTATGAGAACGCGAATTTTTGGTCTGATTTAGCTGATCTTTGAATATGATTACGAGGAGAAAACTTTTTGAAATTTTAGATTAGAAAAATTTGTAAACATCTTTTCACAGAAATATATATATGTAGTAAAAATTTTTACTAAAATTATCGATGGACTCTGTGATCTTTTTCTTTTTATAATTTAATTAGACAAAATTTATTCTTCTAGAAAATCTTTCACTTGCACGGACAAATAGACAGACATAACTAAATTGATTCTATTCGAATCGAATTCGAAAAGTTTTAACAAGAAATCTGTGCGCAGTATAGGATCTCTAATGCACACAACGATGCTTAACAAATATTTGTTAAATCCGTTTTATACCCCTGTGTGGTGAATATAGAAAAAGGTAACAACAACAAATATATATTGATTTGAATTTCTGCGTATCTATTAGTTAAATTCACACATGGTTTGTATCATTGAAGCTTAGCATATACGAAAGTATAGAATTTTCGCATATACACATACGTATATATATAATATATATAAATAGAGTATACATCTATACGAAAGCGTAACTATTGCAATTTTTCTAAGAATAATAGAAAACACACACTCACAAAACTTCTGCTTACAAAAAAAAAAAAAAAAAAATATTTAAAAAAAATATAGAAGCAAATTCCCAAACGAATATTTACCATTAACTCTAACATAATCCAATATGCACAAACCAAAAAAAAAGTTACATTTGGCTTGGATGAATACCTTTAACATACTGCTCGAACCAGTCTACGATGATTTAATGGGAAGGGAGAGTATAAGAATTACATTACTTTATATTTGATATATCGGGGATAGACAAAATAACATGAACACGATATATATATAAATTAGTACCAAAATTTGTGGGACGGCCACATCATATAAAACTACCGACGATAAACGTGACAAAAGAAGTCACTACTCTCACTCGAGGAATAATGTTTCGAAAAAAAAAAACCAATACAACTGCAGCTAATATTTATGAAAGGCTTGTATTTACAAAACACTGTAATAATCAGGTATTCATATTATTTTGTCCATCTTCTTTGCAACATATTTCAGAACACATTTTTATAGAATTTAAGGGCATTTTGTAGCTCATTTTATAAAGTAAAAAAAAAAACAAACTATGGTAACTATTTATTCAAATTAAATCAAGTTTTCGAAATAAGTTCCATCGACATGCTTAAGGGAAATGGAAAATGTAATAAAACTTCCTTTCGTTACACTTTTCCTCGGATAAGGAAAAAAAGAGGTGCATTCTCTACGTGGATATGCTATTCTTTTATTATATAATATTTAACTCTATTTTATTTCTTTGATTTCCAAAGCAACAAGAGATATTTTTTTTCTTTTTTATTTACTTTTTTTTTTTTTATAAGCTCCTTTGCTTGAGTGATTACTATGCATAGAGGAGAAATAAAGTGAAAGCACAAGATAAACTCAAACAAAAATCAGCAGTAGTTTGAGTATATTTATAAATTTCCAGAGATTATTTCCGTTTTCGTTTATGGATTTCATTAAATATATTTTGAACTCTTTTTTTTTTCTTCTTTTTTTTTTTTTGGGTTTTCTACGCTGCTTGAGAACATTTAATGATACCCGATTGTATATAAAGTTAAGGATATAGTTGTGTGGACATATATCACAATGAGTTTCTCAATATTATGAAAAAAGCGTTAATTAAAACAAACAATTTAACGATGTTACAGTCAGAAAAGTCCAACATTTAAATATCGTGACCTTTGTTTAATACAATTATTCACTTATATTTATTGTAAAATATCGTTCAATATAGACCCACTTTTCTTGAAAATTATCTTAAATGAGACGGAATTCAAAATATATATGTTGATTGAGTAAAATTATATCTAAATCAAATTTGCACGATTTTACATCACTTTTTTCATTATAAAATTCAAAAAATTAGAATCTGCATTAAAATATTCGAGGCAACTATTTCAAAGAAATAAAAGTGATTTGTCCACCAATGAAGCCCGTTATCATGACTCTACTTGGCTTTTTTTAATGTTCTCTCATTCGCTCATTCTGAAGGAGTGGAAGTTTGCAATGTAATGCATGCTTTCTATCTACAATCCTTCTTGATGCCTATCATCCTACTCACACATATAGAAAGCATCATCTGAGAGGTTAGTCACTTAAAAAAAATAACTTTATAATATATAACTTTTTTAGTTATTGTTATCACATTAAACATAATTTTATTTTTTTCATTTAACAAAACTTGTGCTGTTCCTATGTCCAAAGAGTATTCACATATAATATATAATATATAATCTATAATATATGATATATGCACTTTTTGTTGTTATGTTTATTTATTCAAACATTTCAATAATTTTTTTTACATTTTTCAAGATACGGTTTTCTTTTTTATTAATTTTTAAAATGAAACTATGAAGCCTATGAAGTGAATGCTATATGCGTACATTCATGGCTATGTGACATATATACCTCCTAATATGTTATAAAATTTATAAAATATTTAGATTAATAATAGAGATTAAATATTTAGCTCTCTCTCTCGCTCTCTGTCTCTCGCTCTCACGCTTACTCTCTTGTACTCTCTCTCGCTCACTATCTCTCTCTCTCTCTCTCTCTCATTCTCTCTTCCTCTCACTGTCTCTCCCTCCTTTTCTCTCTCTCTCTCTCTTCTACTCTCTCTCTCTCTCTCTCTCACTCTTTCTCTCTCTCACTCTCACTCTCTCTCACACTCTCTATCTCGTTCTCTCTCTCTCTCTCTCTCTCTCATTTTCTCTATCTCTCTCTAAAATTAACCTCTAGTATTCGTGTACTTTTGATCTATTTAAGTATTGCATACTTGCATTTTGAAGTGATAAGCGCAACATATATTAAAATTTTAAATAATTTGTCGCTTTACAATCCCTTGAATATATTTCGAAGAATTATTCACTAATTATATCTCTCGATTAGATTTGAATAAATGAGGTTTTTAATAAACAACAAATAAGACACTATACAAAAAATATGAAACAAATGCAACATATTTCAATTTATGAAATGATCTCAAAGATAAAATAAAAAGCAATCAATAAACAAAATATTGTATTTGGAAATTCTGAGTGAATTGCAGGTGACATAAACACGTGTTATATACGAGCTTGATACATGTCAGTATCACTTATTCTTTGCAATTTTATTTCTGATTGTTCATATATAACATAAATACGTACAACGAAAGGAATGATGATTACGTTCACAGCGTGACATTAATAAAATGTAATGTAAAACGTCATATTTGTATAAAATAGTTATTTGTATAAAATAATATAAAACGTACATAAATGCCAGATACCAGATGTGTATAAAAATTCATTATATTTTATATTTGTTCAAAGTACATCGTAAACGTGAACACAATATTTTGATTTATCACTTACCTGAGCAGAAGATGCTACTTGATATTGATCATAGTTTGCACCCAATATAGGTCGAAATGGTTCTTCGCCTGTATTCAAACGCAGAACATCTTAAAAAATAAATGAATAAAATGAGAATTAATACTTATGTGTATGCCTGGCTGGGTGTATGTATGTATGCATGTGTGTGTGTGTGTGTGTGTATTATATTCAACTTGTCCTTATTGTATAAATAACATATAAAGAAAAACTTACAAGTTTGATCCGATGAATCTCTCTTCTCCGTTTTCGTTTTTAAATCCTCAATAATTTTCATCGATTTTTTATCAATAGAGGACGATAATGTTGGATTCTTATCACCTACGGCAGCATCTTTAGCAATGGCACAACCGCAAAGGTAAACTAATAAAATAGACTAAAATATAAACAAATATTTTTAAAAAAATTTTATTAATTTTATTACGATTCTTAAAAATGTATTCATATTAATATATGTAGATCTAACTGGTCCTATCATTAATTTTAAATTTATATATATTTTTATGGTGAATATTTTTGAAGACTGAAAGCATAAAAATATCGCGAAATGCGTACTCAGAAACGTTTTAAATTTTCGTTCTTATTTAAGGAAACCATATTTTGAATCTTTAAGTCTTTAAAAAAATTAACAAAAAAAAAATAAAATTTTTTTTTCCATCATAAATTCATGGTTATTACTCACATATCAGCATATGTTCGTTAATAATCTAGAATTTATATCAAATATCGATTCGAAAATTAACTTGAATACTTACTAAGAATTACCGAACTACAAGAGTGCCTGCATTCATCATATAAAAAAACGAGTCAAAATATTATGATCGGGCAAGGCCAACCATAAACCGTTATATGAGGTGAGGTTCAATAAATAGACCTGTGTCTAATACAATTAATTGTATATTAAATTACTGTTAAGAACTAATTTTCGTTAAGAGATATTAAAAATTTGGGACCGTTTTGCCGTATAAAGGCTTATTTTTCTTGAGAATCTTTACAAGAAAGGGACGGTCTCTAAAAAATTGATCTAGATGACCCAAACTCGGTGTAGTTAATTTTTATATTAAAATTACTATTATGGATCAATTTTTATTACGAAATATTAAACCCTTTTACCATATGAAGGTTTGATTTTCCTAGGAAGACCTGCATGAAAGAGGGTTCACTCGAAAAATTTGTTCAATTTCTTGAATCTCACTCAAATTTTTCATATAAATTCATTGCATCGGACAACAACAACTTATTAATCATCAATTTTGGCATTTCCAAATTTTTTATATAACGACTTTTTCATGAAAAAGAAGCATTATATAGCGAGTGGTCGCAAAGAATGGTCTAATCTAATTCATTTTTAATTGAATTAATCCTTCGACGGAAATGAGATAGAAATTTCGTCGAAATACCTCAAGAATTGCAATCTATGGATTAGACACTAAAATAAACGAGAAGATAGCAGACGGACAGACGAACATTAAGGTGGTTCACAAAAAAAAACGAATGCTTTAACCCATAGGATAAGTAATATAAATGTTTTCAATTTTTGCTGAACTTAATATACGGAAAACTTATTTCACTTGCGATTTCCTTTACTACTCTACTTAATGATTTTTAATAAAAATTTTTCAATGAGACACTATTCAGTGAAAGTTGTGCAACAAATGTAAGTTATTGACTTCTGTTTTTAATTAGTTTTTTAAATGGTTTCAACACAAGTGTGTAAATATATTTTTCAATATGTAATTACGACGTAGCATGTGTTGCATTCACAAAAGGTATTTGCGTTCGTTTAACTAAACTAAGAAAGATTATTATTTCAGATTATAAAATAATGATCAGCGAATTACAAAATCGTAAGTATGATTTTTATAACAATTATGTTACTTTACCTATTAAGCAATACAGTGGATTAAGTAGCAGTAAAGTCGTAGATAACGTTTTACATTTCTTCGAATTAGAATCCAACTAGATCCCGTTTTTATGAATCGCTTTAGCATGTTCATCTTCCTTTATCACAATGCGATATATATATATAAAAATAGATGCAAGGAAAATATTTCCTTTATACCCACTGCTAGAATGTAATAGAACGTTTCTAATGCATAGAAATATGCTTGAGAAACCCTATAATGCATTAAGTATGAACACAATGGAATCGGTTGGACAGACGAACGGTCGAAAACACGAACGTTCGGACAGAGGAACGGTCGGACAGAGGAACGGTCGGACATAGGAACGCTCGGACAGGTGGACGGTCGGACAGACGGACAGACTAACTTTCTTAAACCGATTCTAAGTTTGATGCTAACCAAAATTTATATACACTTTGTGTGGCTTCTGAAGCTTCGATCGGGGCATGAAAACGAAATTGTATACGTAAAGTGACATCTAATACGGAGGAAAAAGGTATAGTGTATACCAAAAGGTATAGTTTTACGATATTATTCGATAAAAAGGAAATATTTATCAAGTTCAGCTTAGATGAGCAAAAAAAAAAAAGACTCATGTGCATTAGATATAAAATCTCTCACTTAATATGAAATATTAATTTGTTTATATTATCGATATAATTGATACCTTTTAAAATAATCAGTTTTACTCGGCATTGTAATTCTCATTAATTATAAAAATATTACAAAATATTAATTTAAAATAAGTCTTTTAACATAAAAGTGTCACTTGGATGTGAAAGCATGCATTACTGAAAATATCAAATCGAATCGAAAACACCATGTGGTTGATTCTCTGCACGTTTTATAATAATTTTAATTGTGTATCTGAAAGTGTGTAAGTGTAATTGCAAGTGTAAGTACATTTATGTATGAAACATACATTAGATAGATATATAACAATATATTATATATGTTTTATATATATATATATGCTTGTATATATATGTGTATGTATATGTTATTTAAATATAAATATGTGTGTGTGTATGTATATGTATATATAAATATATAGTAATGGGTATGAATATTATGTATCTACTACGTAAAAGCATAAATTTATCTACGAACACATATACACACACACATGCATAAACGCGTTTATTTACTCTTACATCACAAAACTCTTACTGGTGTGAAGTTAGCACCCAAAAATTATTGACGTTTGTGTCTTTGCTAAAAATGACTTTGCTAAGATAATTGACAATCAAGCAGGATGGAAGAATAAACAAAATACTTACGAAAACTAAACAAAAATAGAAAATATAAACATAAATGAAAAACAAAATCATGCCTTATGTTATACAAAATATAAAAAATAATTATTTAACAATATTCATCATGCACAGTGAGCTTGTAGTTTGACAAAAATTACAAAGTACAAACCTCATTATAAAAAATTTTTAAGAAATAATGCACCTCCAATTTTTTGATATATCTTAAAGGATTCGTTTGTCATTCTCCAGCGTTACTCACCGCATTCTTTCGTTATCCGTCACAGATGTTTTTGAAGAAATATGAAGTCCATGTGGTAAGAATTCCATAATCTTTTGAACTCGTCGTTACATTGCGTCATATCGTTGTTTAGCAATAAATAAAAGCGCTGCTTACTTAGAAAGCTTTAACATTTATGCTGAACACATAAACGTATGGAGAATGGTTGACACTTTTCACTATGATGTCCCCTACTTTGGGTCATCAAGTTAGGTTTTTCTGATCGATTTTCGAACCCTTTAAGATGTATCAAAAAACTGGAGGTGCAATATTTCTTAAAAATTTTTTATAATGTGGTTTGTACATTGTAATTTTTGTCAAACTACAAGCGCACTGTACATGATGAATATTGTTAAATAATTATTTTTTATATTTTTTATAACATAAGGCATGATTTTCTTTTTCATTTATGTTTATATTTTCCATTTTTGCTTAGTTTTCGTAAGTATTTTGTGTATTTTTCCATCCTGCTTTATTATCAATTACCTTAGCAAAAACATGTACCAACTGTGAAGTTAGCTCCTTTTTTAGCAAAGAGAAAAAAGCGGGCCAGGCAAGTGGGGGCTAAGTTCACACCAGTAAACTCTTATATTTGAAGCGTCTAAAAGACATCAAATGCTGTTTACGTGTTACATATTTAGATTAATTTGCCCTTTGACTTCTTGAATGTTAAACATACGTAAATTTATTATTATCATGCATAGAAGACGATATACGAGAGATGTATGAATTTAAAATTATATAATGAAAGTTACATATTACACATATTATAAGGGAGCAAAAGGTGTACATAACTAGATACTTGAAGACATAACTTTATATATCGTATCCATAGTGCAAAATTAATTTGTCTCCGTAAATTATATGTAAACAGATACAAGATGACAACATTAAAACAAATACATCGACGCGTACGTTGCTATATAAATATATAAATAGAAATTTAACCTTTTCGATGGCCACAAAATGACAATACGTGTCTGACATTGTATGTCACTCAATTTACAATTTATTATCCTCATATAAAAGCGTAAGCGTCAGCATAATCAAGCAAATTTAAACAAATATTTATTTTTACCTAAAATTGAGTTTGAATTTTCAACACAGAATTTGTTCACTTTAAAATTATGATGATACGATAAAATTAATCATAAAAACATGTGCATACATAAAATTTCATTAAATGTATTTCGATTTACATATGTATGTAATATTCGTACTTATATATAAATATATATACACAGATACATGTACAAGCACACTCATGAATATATAAGAGTATCTCTCTATATTCAATAGCACGAAATTAAATTGCAATAAATTAAAACTTTTGCCTTTTCATTCGACACCATTAATAGAAAATTCAATCGGTCTATTAGAAACGTCGTTTCGTTGGTAACAATCAATTAAATTAATAAAGAATTTAAAAAAGTAAATCGGATTAACTTAATTTAATATTTTTTTTGTTTCTTTTTTTCTTTTGCAATGTCAACTAAGACCGTCCATCTACTTTTAAGATAAGCCTGAGCTCTACAGTTCACTCTCTCTCTCTCTCTCTCTCTCTCTCTCCCTCTCCTCTCTCTCTCTTCCCCCTCTCTCT
>KK351242.1:45355-76082 GCA_000671755.1 Glossina brevipalpis
CCCTCTCTCTTGCCCCCTCTCTCTTGCCCCCTCTCTCTCCTTCTCTCTCTCTCTTCCCCCCTCTCTTTCTCTTTCTCTCTCTAACTGAATTTGTGAATATTGATTGAGCGAATGGCTTCAACTTAAAAGGAAAATTTAAAAATTACTTTAAGAACTACATAAAGAACTTAAGAATAGTGTTGCTCTTAGTGTTGCTCAAACTTTTATCGGATTGAGTCTATTCAGAAAACATTTCTAATTTCAAATTTAATAATAATGTATGGATAAGAGACGCCACTTCGATCCTTTAACTCAGGCTGCAAGTACAAGTGAAAGCATATCAGATTTAAAATTGATTTTTGAAAATCAACTTATAATTTCCATTTTATATTTTTATTTTTCGAATCGTAAAAATTCCAATCATTAGACATTTAAGCAAATGATTATATTATTTTATATCATATTATATAATATATTTTAAATCATTTCAGAATCTCACTCTTTTTGATCAACAGAGACTTTGTATGTAAATAATAAACAGAGAAAGACACCAAAAATTGTCTCTATTAATTTAACTTAATGGGAAAAGCTTTTAAGAATTACTTTAACACTTTCATTTCAAAAATGAATCAAATATGGATGACAAACATCTATTTAAATTGACCACCATTTCTAACCTGTCAACCTTAATTGCAATGAGACTTGATAAATAAAAATTTAACTAGAAATATGAAAACAAAAAAACAAAATTGAAAACTTTGTAGATAAATTCCTTGTGATTGAATGCTGGAATTGCATAAGCAAAAACAAGAACAGACGCAAGAATGAGAAGTCATATTTTATTGAACAAAATTACTCTAAATGATGAAAATTATCTTCTGAATATTTCTGGATACACCAATAAGGAAAACCGTTTCATTTGAGATTCCGAAAAACCAAAAAGATCCAAACATAATGAATGAAAAAATGAAAATTTGATTCCGACTATCATAATAAATGGATGCATTAC
Organism: Glossina brevipalpis; assembly: GCA_000671755.1. Lineage (NCBI taxonomy): Eukaryota > Metazoa > Arthropoda > Insecta > Diptera > Glossinidae > Glossina > Glossina brevipalpis. The sequence continues at coordinate 46,344 of KK351242.1, forward strand.
CGAACGATATTGATTGAACTGACGTGCACGATGTTCACTTTCATTAAGACTGAGTCAGCTGTGTCGCACAACTCATGAAATAATGACTTAATTGAGTGACTGATTTGAAACTAACCTATCAGATAGAGTGTTCTTCAAAGAAGACCATTTTAATTTTCTATACTAGAAACCAGCTATGTACGTATGTGCTAATTCAAAATGCATCGTACTACGTTAAGCAAAGTCGACTTTATCTTGTACTGACGTTTGATCACGGCAGTTACAATACATTTGAGAAAACGAAACACCTGAATATTTCAAATTTATAATAAGTAGATTAAGATTACTTTCAAAAGAAAATAACTATTTGTAAAATATCGTAACGATGCTTGAAATTTTTGACAAAAAGTTGAAAAACTCCTCAAAATAAATAGCTCCAAAACGACAATGAAGTGCACGGTTTTGTTTGTGTTTTGTTCCCCAAAAAAACTAAAACTTTTCAAGAAGCGTCAAGTCATCAGATTAGGGCAAGCAACTAAAGTAGTCACAATTTTGGAAGTTCCACACAAAACTATGTTTGCTTCTGCTATAACAGTTCCCTTTATATTAGAGCTTGAGTATTTCATAATACTATTTCTATTCCTTATCAGCGAGGTGATCAAGAATCTCTCAATTCAATGCTATTATTATACAAAAAATGCTTGTTCATAGTTTTATTTATTTATTTATTTTTTTAGCTTATAATTAACGAATTGTTTGTTCGACCTAAATAGTTTTTATAAAACTTATAACAACCATAGGCCATTTGCACTGTTGTAAGTTAAACTCCATTTATGTATATATGTATATACAAAAATCTAAATTTCGAAAATCTAAATCTAGAATACGAGATAAAATTTTATACATGGGGAGCTAATAATGTATTTCCCACAGCATTTGTTTTTTATTGTAGTTTTATTGTACAATGCAATTTGTAAACCTTAATTATCTTTACAAAACACTTTGATAATAAATGCAAAATTAATCAAAATAATTTTTAATTAATTAATTTAATTAAATGGATCAATTAAATTAATTATTTAATTGAAGTTATTAATTAAATTAATTAAAGACCGTGAGAAAATAAATGAAAAATTAATCAAAATTACTTTTAATTAATTGTTTTTATTAATAATTAATTTAATTAATTCTTTTTCATCAATTATTTTAATTAATATAATAATATTTAATAATTTTATTTTATTCAGTTATTTTATTAATTATTATTTTATTTATTTATTTTATTAATTAATTAGTTAAGTCATTTTTTAGTTTTTTAATTAATTAATGTAATTGATTGAATTTAATTAATTAATTAAATTAATAGTAATTGACAGTTAGCTAAAGGTTAACCTCAGCCTGTGTAACTGGCCGTACGTTCAGGAATTTTTCGGTTCCCATCAAGTAGATTTATTAATACAGCTGATTTAAAATAATGATTAATTTGTTTTTCTTGTTGTACTAAACCTTGGAATTGTGGATTATAAGTAATGTATTTATGAATTGGAATTCTCTGGATTTTTCAGACATTTTTAATAACTTTAATTTTAAACAATTAATTTTCTAATAATAATTTAAGAAAAAAAAATGGTATGCAATTTAAAGCGACATAAAAATATATTTTCCGATAAATTCGAGATATACTTTAGATGCTATTAAAGTTAGCTAAAGTTGTTTTAAGATGAAGCAATTTTGGTATCTGCTTGACTGAAATTTTTTCTTTTTTCTTCTTATGTTTACTCATTATGATCATCATTGACCATAAACTACAAACTTGAATATTTCTAAAGAAAAATTTCTCTATGAAATTTAAAGATAATCGCGCTATTAGAGAAAAGTTACTCAAAGAATATCATAATTGTACTGCAGATAAGATTTCGTTTATTGCTTATGGCTTATTAAACGTTCTCTCTTTTATCTACATTGTCGACTATTTTTATTTAATATGCAATATTTATTTTTCCATTATACGCGATATCAATTTACCATTACTCTGTGTCCTTTTCATTTTTATATTCATCTTTATTTACCTTTTACATTTTAATGCTACAATCGTTAATCATCAATCGGTATTCACAGGTGTATTCATAATTAATTCACGGGATATACTATCCCGTTCATACGCTTATAATTTATCAAGTATGTACTTGAGTCATCAGGTAAGGGTAAAGCGCGATGTTATCTATCAATATATTCCTGAGTTTTCAAAAAAAATTTTTGATTTAACTAAAATATTACTAAAAAAAAGAAAAATAACTAAAGTTTGTAAAATTTTAACATATATTTTATTTTATTTATTTCAATTAATAAATTTTATGTTTAGATTACATAGTAATAAATGTAAATTTTCTACTCGTAAGTGTATAATTTTAGTTCAAGCAAAAAATTATTCAAACGAAATATTTAATTATAATTTAAAAATACAACTGAAAGCAAAAATGAATAAAATATTAAATTTCATATGACAACAAAATCCATTTAAAGCTTAAGATATATCCCGCGCTTGTTTTTATTACTTCTCATTTATCATTTTAAGTTGGTATAACTCGCAAAGTAATTAATTATAAAAATATCTGTGGAATAATAGAGTATATATATGTATATATATATATATATATATATATATATAGGGACTTTCTCATGAATAATAATACTCAAGGATATATGAGTCAATTCCTTATGAATTGAGTATTATTGAAGAAATAGACGCTTTGAATTCTCTAAAACATCTGGAAAAAAGTTCATGAGCTACGAAAAAAATTTTTTTTAAATTTCAAGGAATTCCTTAAGCGTTCCTCAGGGCTCCTTATGACAAATGAATATCTACGGGGAAGTTACAGCCCAATGTTTTAGCTGTTGATTTCTAGTTCTCTAATACACTAAGAAATATATCTTTCAAAAGTATTTCTGTTCATCTAAAATAATTTCCAAATAGAAATACAAATAGTCCAGCTTCATTGAGGGGATCATTAAATAAATATAAGGCAGAGAAAAAGGTTTTAAGCTCTTTAATGATTCTGCCAAAAAACGAAAACTTTTGGGATGAACGTCAGCGTGAATTCATAACACGTAAAATGTTAAACATGAGTTCGATAGATATAGCAAAAGAGGCGCTTACGAACAATAATTCTTCAAGAAAAGAGAGCAAGGAGTGACTATTTTATAATCCTGGGATTGCATTGTAGTGAAAAAAATATTAGAAAACTTTTCGTAATAAAAAGAAGATGTCTAATGACTTTTGTCTTGACTATGAAATTTTCATATTAGTTCCATTTACTAATGAAACTAACGAAAATGAATTGTTTAACCCGATTGCTTATACAATAAATAAATATATAATAATTGGAATCAAAATTGATTTAACACTATGTGTAATAATTTATCAGTAATATCAAGCACAGTCGCACACAACCGCTTTCATTTCACATCGAATATTTATCTTTTGTGATGAGTACACAAAAAAATAGAATGAAAATTCGTACTTAGATCTTCATCTTCTATCGGCGAAAAAATTTAATTTACGCTACAATTCTTGAATCAATATTCTCCAATCATCATGCTTAGAACAAAAGTACGTTCTATGAAACAATTGTTCGCCAATGAAAGCAATTTTTTAGCATATAACGATTAGTGAACAACATTTATTCACTACAATTTTTACGCTTTCATAGTAAGTTAGTTGTACATTTTAAATTCAATGTATCAAATATATTTATGATAAAAGTTTAATAATATTTTCTTAAAATTTCTTAAAATTTTTTTATTAATCTGATCAATTCCGTGCTACATATTCGACATAATTTTAAAGTATTGTCTGTGCTATGCCTTGGAAATAATTTTAAACGTGTAACGAAGCAAAAAAAAGTTTTAATCCGCTCTAGGTGTGCGTACTATACTGATCGCCAAATACCCTTAATGTTGTATAATATATAATATTTAATATAAAATATATTATATATATTATATATATTAGATATTATATTATATAATATATATGTTATAATATTATATAATATCGTATATTATACTTTTTTTTTTAAATTAAATTTTCCTTTTCATGCCAATAATAAAAAAAAAATTATAATATAATAATAATAATAATATTTCCAACACACATTACGGAACCCTAAGCCAGAACATTGCTCAAAATGCCACAGGAAGCCTTTTTTTAGTTGAATGATGTATTTCAAGTATATGAAAGAAAAATTTTTAAATTCAAAAATGTGCGTTTGAGCATCCGCATAGTATGTGCACACGAATTTCATATCACACACACCTCAAAATAATATTATATAATGTATAATATATTATATAATATATAATATATAATATATATATAATATATATAATATAATATATATATATATATATATATATATATAATATAATATTATATATTATATAATATATTATATATCATTATAATTACATTAAATATTCTTTTTGGTGCCAATCGTAAAATATATTTTAAAGACTTCATAAAATGCTTTCCATCAGTATGAATATGAGATTTAATTTCGTTACTTCATTCCGTCTGTCCGCATTATCTTTAATTCTATCTTTTTATTGTATATATAAGTTATGGATACATATAAGGCATAGCTTGTTTCGAATCAGCTTTAAATTTCAAATAGAATTAGTTATTAACAAGTATCCCAAAGTCTGTCCCACTCGTCTTTTTTTGTTTTGTCATTTTGAAACAATTGGTTTAGAATGTCTAGGAAATGATCATTTGCATATTTCTTTTTTAAACGTTTCTTTAAAAAATATTATTTTATACAAAGAAGAATATATATATGATAAAGATCTTTATTATAGCACCGTAGAATCAATATCAAAACTATTGACGATTTGTCCAAAAGAAAAGTCACACAACTGTAAATTCTTAAAATTCCGGTGAAGAGATAAAAAATTGAATTTCAATTTCGTTTTTCATATCCACCACAGGTGGTTGATAGGACTTTTTAAATGAATTTAAAATTTAGAAATGCGTTTTGCGTTTATGACAATCATAATTTTTGGAATTAATAATATCTATTTATCTATCTGATCACCCCACTCTTACAGTCTAAATGCTTTACTGTAGAAGAAAAAACTCAAAAATCTCAAAATCTATTTAGATTTCTTTATAGTGAAACATATTTTCCTTTTTCTCTTTCCATCCCGCTCTATTTTACTTCTTATCTTTTAGATTGAGATTGAGTGATGATGCATGAGCAGAAAATATAATTGAAAATGTTTGATTACATAGAGTAACATAGGAAAAGATAAAATTAATATACCTACACTCTATACCTGTGATGAATATGAAAATAATGCAATTACTTTACTATGACGAGAGAGTAAGAATAAACCATAAGCAAAATAATAAATAATTCATTAATATCATTATGTATGTATGTGTATGCATCAGACCACTCGTATTGCAATTACCATACACACACACATACACATACATACACACACACAAGCGTACATAAACCTATTCTTGAACGATATTATAGTATTATCTCTGTTCTATATTTGCATACCATCGAAATAAAAACAATTTTTGTTAAATGCTTTTATAAATTATTAACTATATGAGCAACATTAATAATAATAATAATAATAAGAATAATAATAATAATAAAAATAATAATAAAAATCAAAATAATAATAACAACAATTTGCGCCGTAAGCACAATTCCTTCATATTATTTATTGCATGTATGTATATTTTATTGTGTTACCAATCAAAGCGATACATACACACATTAATATAAATCTTTATACAAGTATATTAAATAACTTATGAAGCAATAAATTTTATTGAACAAAATTTGTGATAAATTTATGTACCGGTGTGTCTTTTTTATGTAATAACTTTACTAACAGAAATTTTGATTTTCATTTATCTGGACATACACACACGTGACAAAATATTTCTACTATATATTGAAGGTAATAATACATACCCGCAGGTCCATTTTGATTGCTAATGAAATGGTCTTCTTTTCTTATTTCAAGATGAATAAAATCTGAAAATTACAAAAAAAAAAAAAAAAAAATTAAAATTAAAATTAAAAATATTTAACAGAGTATTGTAATTGTGATTGTATTTCATAGTCCTGACATAGTAATTGAAATTATATATTAAAGAAATGAAATTCACATTTAGTATTTAATTTAATTAAATTATTTATTCAATATTTGCAATATACGCCAAACTAAATTTTTTTTTTTTTCACATTCTATATCAAATATACATTCATGATGATTCTACGATCACCCACCAAATGGCTAAATAATGCTTTTACTTTTTGTTTCCAGATATAATTTATTAATCAATATTATTTGCAAAAAAAATGTTGCTTATAAAATTGAAATTCATTTTTGATTTGAAGTTACACTTTTGTTATGATGTAACGCATCATTCAATAAGTTCGTAGGATCACTAATGAAACAATGAAACTTTTCATTAAAATTCAATTTCATTCATTAACATAATTTCCCTGAACTTAGGAATATATTCATTTTAAGTTTTCTCGAATATTTCTGTCTTTTTTTTTTTTTTTTTTTTGAAAATGATTTGTCCAATCAACTTCAAAATACCCTTCAGTTTCAGTAATCAATCTCATCATCATTGGAATCACATCTCNCAAAATACCCTTCAGTTTCAGTAATCAATCTCATCATCATTGGAATCACATCTCCTTCCGGCAAACATTCATCGAATATCCTATATAATAGATTACTTAATGCCAGAATGTCAGGCAGAATGACATTTAAATTGCCGCCTCAGTATTGACGAATCCATATTATTTTGAATTAGTACGAACTTTCAAATGAAATTTGTGAAAAGTTCATGACTTTTCAATCATATAATGAATAGCAGTATATTACAGCATGTAACAGTATCTAGTAGTATATAGAAGTAAATAACATTATGATAATGCGCGATATCACAAGTCGGCCACAACAATGGTAAAATGTCAAAAAAAAAAGTTAGAAATAATACGAAATTATTGAATGATATAGTGGGATGTGATTGCAGTGAATCTATCTTACCTTTTCTGAATCAGAATGAATCTCTTAGATCATGAATACGAATCGAAAATTTCACTTAAAAATTTTATCTAAAATATTTTTGTTTTATTCTAACTTCAAGTTAATAGCAAAACAGAACCCGAAATATATTGATACGATCAGCCTCTAAAAAACAAAAACGGTTCAGTTTGTACTTTTTTTTTTTCTTTTTTTTTTTTTGCTTAAAGAAAGAAGTTTAAAATTTTTTAGCTGCATTGAACTTACTTTTACGATTTGAGCTTTAGTCGATTTTGCACAAGTCGGTGTAACCGAGCATAGCATGATTATGAGCATAAACGGCATACGTGCAGGTAAGTTTTAATACATTAAATATGACAAATAGAGTAAAGAAAACGGCCTAAGAAATACTATCAAATCTTATGAAAACGTAATGCTAAATATAGCTCATCGTGTAATGATGGATCTAAAGTGTCTCTTCAACACAAGATATCATTTTATAAATTTCCCATTATTTTCATTAAAATTATTAAGATTACAATGAATATAGAAGCACATTAACGAATGAATATCGAATCAGTTTTTTTTTTTTTGTCTCAAAAATTAATAGTATGAATACGAACAAAGTCATATCATTTGTTCTAAAATTAATGAAACAATCCTCACTACTCTATTATAAACTGATTGATTGATTGATTGACTTAAGATGACATCTCTTGTCTATATTGAAAGACATAAATTATTTATATTAAAAAGAACTTTCTTTACTTGAACTCAAACCCATATTTATTGGTTTGATCTTAACATAATACTTTTAAAAGTATTAAATATTTACCGTTAACAAAAATCCTAAAACGATATGTGATATGTAGGAGGTATTCATGAGACTATTCGAATTTTTTAAGAATTTTTATAAATGAAAAATTAATAACCCGGAGGTTATAAATATAATAATAAATAAATTTTTGCAATTTATTATGCACTTTATAGGTAAACGTAGATACGTAGATACGTAGATCTTTATGCATGATTTTTTGGGGAAAATTTTTTTATTGATAAAGTTAATTAAGTCACAAAAGTCAACAATGAAAACTAATTATATTAACAATCTGTTTGTATATCAGCAAATTGTTTGCACATCCGTTATGTATACTAAATATGTAGACAATAAAAAATTATGATTTTAATGAACATTACGAAATTAAACACAATTTAAGTACAATGTACACTTTAATGATATGATATGACTCTGTTTTTTTTCTCTTTCTCTCTTTCTCTTTCTTTGGAAAATGTACAACATTTCATTGTGGCCATTGGAATTGAATGTATATTAGATGACAGTTTTCATTATATACGTGAGACAAGTAAAATCGATATCAATATCCTCGTATTAAGCTGCAATTATTTATTAATGATTTAAATTACACGTTTATTAAGACCAAAATAAAAAAATAAAAAAAAAAATAAAAAAAAACACACATTCTTTAACGTAGTTTATCTATTCAGTGTATATGTCTTAAATTTAAAATTTTAAAAATTATTTAAGGAAATTACAAAAAAAAAAAAAGAAGAAAAACCTACAATGAAGAAACTTTAAAGCTCAACCGGTTGGTTATATTTGTACGCATATTACGTTAACTACTCGAATGCCTTGAGTTTTCTTTATAAACAAACTTTCGTAAACTAACTTAGAAATCCATTTTTGTAATTCTTCTCGAGAAAATGTGTGAATATATATACATCTGCACAAGTATTTATAATTAAGTTTCGAAATTCCTTCAACTAAATTACATAAATAACACAAATTTTGAAAAGGAATTTTTAACTAGTTTTTCTGTCCATATATGTATGCAAACAAATAATTTTTTTTTTGTATATATATATATTTATTTTTTTTTTCTAAACAATAACAAAAAAGGTCTAAACATATCGAACAAGAGCAAAGAAGAGAGATATCATATTTAACATATTGTGGGACGATTAACAACAATGACTTAGTCATCTCTTTTGTTACATCTACTTGGTTATCCACCTCGAAACAAACAAACCTTGAGGATTTATAATTGGTAGTCAATTATAACTCGGAACATTATTAAATTTTTTTTTTCTTACGACCAAGTTTTAGTGTTTATTAAATGACAGGAATATACGAATCGGAACAAACCACCAGGACACTTGAAAAGTTTTGGTATTTGATTGATGTAAAAAATGTATTGAAATTCTTATAATCAAACGTAAAATATAGTACAATTCCAATCAATAATTGAACATTTCGCGCGATAGCCTTCGTTGCATTTTTTTTTTAGATTGATTTCGTTAACAGTTTAAGCTTATAATGTAGTCTATGATTTGTTTATGCCAACGAAAAGATATGAAAAATAACGGCTGAAAAAAAAAGGATATTTGAAGCTCTCATTCACGAGAAAAGTGGAACAAATTTCGGCAAAGGTCAAATCAGGTGTGATAAATGAACATTTCATAAACATTAATATAAAGAAAAAGACTTAAATGTTCGCTATCAAACAGTATCGAAACATTTGAAGAAACGACAAAAAAAAAATAGTAAAACTTTTGGTGAGAAAAAAGTATTTGATATATTTTGGGAAACGAAGCGTGTGCGTGTGTTTTCACTCAAACAGTCCGATCGCTAAAATTTCTTATTCGAAAAAATCTTCACGAATTTTAACGACAGGCAGAAATGATAATCGTATTGATCTGTACGCGCATCCGTTGAACAATTTAGCTCATTTTTAATAACAAACTACATGCAAGAGCTTGCAATGTTGTTACCAAATATAAACTTTGTCTCATGGTTTTTTCATGACACAGAAAAGTAGGCAAACAGTTGGACAGGCGGAAGGACGGACATACTTAGATCAATTCCAGCTGTGTGACTAATCATAAGTACTTTCTGCTTTGTGGGGTTTCTGAAGCTTCCTTCTTTAAATTCCGAGACATTATAAAGTTAGGTAGGCGTGGTCAATTTTTTTCATTTTTGTACAGGTACTACAGGATCGCCCATAGAATATCAGATGGGCCGAAAAGTTCGTAGGTTGACAAATAGATGGCACTACTTTTTTTTATCTAGCCCTAACCTTCAAAAGACAAGTGTATAAATTTGACAGCTGCTGCTGCTGCACTGTTAGTATGTGAGTTATAGCATTTTTAGTGAAGTAACTTTTGTTAGTTTGAAAAAATGGATAAAAACAAAATTTGTGTGTTGATAAAAAATACGAAAAATACGAAAAAAAAATACTATTGAAGCCAAGGCAGGGCTTCTTAAACATTATTTGCACTTTGCACTAGGAAAATCAACCGTAGAGAAATGGTTTGCTAAATTTAAACGAGGCGAAATGAGCACCGAGAACGATGCACGCAGCCTCAAAGAGGCTGTTACCCACTTGTTGTATGTGGAAATTTGTATAATTTTATCTACTGCAGTTTAGTAGTAGTAGTAGTAGTAATAGTAATCCGCAAAAAAACTCAAACTAAAAAATTAAGTAGGCGTGGTCAATTTTTTTCACTTTTGTACAGGCATTACAGGATCGTCCACAGAATATGTATGAAAACTTGAATAGAGTTTATTTATTGCAGTTTAGAAGCTTTTGAAAACAGACATGATCTCAGTTTATTTATGTACAGTAGGCATTCCCTTTGACCGATTTAAGTTATCTTCGATACCCAATTGCTTGCAAGAATTTCTAGAGATTTTTTGGTAAATTTGAAGAATATATTTTAATTTTTGCGCGCAAAAAAATGTTTATCACAGAGTTTACGCAGGCAGAGAAGGATACGGAGGAGGGACATCCTTAAGTCGATTCAAAATTTCATACTGATCAACAATATATACATATATTCGTGAGGTTTTCTGAAATTTTCTTCTGTGATGTTGCAAATATTTTATAACAAAATAAATATAATTCATTCTCCTTCGGTGATGATTATAAAAACGAATAAAATCGTCTGTTGTAATTTAAAAATTTTCTACTCTAACTAAACACCTTGTCTTAGGTAATCAACAAGATCATACCAAGATCATAATGTCGACAAAATAATTTGAGAGATCACACAATTCATTCTCACAAATTGCAACTATGACGCATATATATTAGAGTACATATCAATTTCAAGGTCTACCCCCGGGCGAGAATCGAATTCGAATTCTTGTAACCGCTAGACCACCAGTATCCAAGTGATTAAAGAAGAAACGAAAAAAAAATATTATGTGTTTATATGTTTCTAATTTATGGAAAAACGAGTCAAACTGACACGTATTGTCAAGCGATTTGTCGATAGAAAAGATATTAGACTTTATAGGCGATTAAAAGATTTAGTTGTATTTTCATTTTTTTTTTTTATTTTTTTTTTTTTTAACAATTTTACTCTTAAACTGTAGCATGATAAAACCAAAAAAAAAAAAAAAAAATTACGTTCGTTTGCTTTAATTTAAAAATAATGCATACTCGGTAAGAGCAAGTTTCGAACAAATTCTATTATATTAAGCTTTTCATATCATAACTATAATTTTCTATTGAATGTGTTGGAGGCGCGCGCGGAATGATTCAATTTGTTTATCGGTAGTAATATTTTATTTTGAATGAAAAGATAACTAAGTAATGCTTACTACTACACAAAACGGTTTAATCATAAATCTCATGCAGTATTTATATGATTAAATAAATTTGAAAAAAGAAATATATAAAAAATGTTGCTTACGATTTTGAAGTTTTTGCAAATATTTTATATTTTACATCGATAATTAAAAATGAAATTATTTTAATATTTTATTTATAACATTTAGAAGAAAAATCCAATAACATTTATTTATGTTTATCAATGTATACGACACAATAGGACAATAAAAGTATCGATGTTTCTTAGTTTAGTTTGAACAAAATCATAATCAAATTTATATCAAAAAATTTCAAATTGTGGATCGAGTTTACCTTACTTATGGTAAACCTTTCTCTGTTATATTAGGTCAACACTCTTAACGATAAAATATTATATAAAACTAAAAGAAAAATAATAAAAAATCTATTAAGCCTGTTTGAATCAGACACATTTCAAACCTAGAAATCTTCCAATCTTCCAATCATCCTTAAGTTAGCCAGGATTTTATCATAAAAATGGTAAAAAAAAAAATTCTCTATCAAAATGAGCCACATTATTGATTGAATACAATTTAATTAAAATATAAAGAAAATGTTTTTGACCTTTGAGAAAAAAAAACACTTTTTTCCTTTGATCTGCCATTTTTAAGAAAATGATTGGATTTGTGTGCACTAATGATACAAGAAAATCGAAATTTTCTTTCAATGATCTTTTTTCTTTTTTTTAGAAATATTTCAAATTTTCGAAAGTAAAGACACTCTCGCGACTTATTTAATTAAATTATTTATCGTCATCTGCTTTATATTCATTACAATGGGATCGTTAACTAAGAAAACTATTTCACTGAACCCATCGAAATTTTATCGGATTTTATCGAATGTTTGTTTTTTTCCGGCGCTTATTACAACAACTTACAAATCAAGTTGCATTACCATTAATGAATCCAAATAGTTAAAGTTATTAATCATTTTATCTTATAACTCTTATATAAATGCTTATACAAGGCTAACAAAGACAAGACATAAAAACTATTGTTTCCTTAGCCCATAAAAGGCCGACTATGTTATTACTTGTTAAGTAATAATATGTTTTCTTTTTCTCCTTTTTCTAGTGATTGTGCTTTCACAATAAAAACAATACAGAAAAAAAAAAAAAAAAAAAAAAAAAAAGAAGACTTAAATCAATTTAATGCATTACTTTCTAAAAACATTTCTGCACAAGTCAAACATTTCCGCAAATTGATGTTTGCATTTGTGCATATGTGTGTTTAACAACGTATGTGTTTATTATAAAATTTTTGTTGGCTGGTGGTTAGTTCCACTTCACTTGGTGCCATTGCTTGCACCTCTATACCTCTAGTTACATCAATTAAACGAACGCTGTGCAAAAAAGTGGAAAAACCATTTCAGGTTCAAAATCACTTTTAATTTCTTTGAGATTAAATTTCTTTCCTCTATTTAAAGTTTTTTTTTTTTTTCCTTTTTTTTTTTAATTTTTTTTTTTTATATCAGATTTTGTTGCGGTTGATTGTTGTGTCTAAAAAGCCTTTAGAAAGCACACAAGTGCGCGTTTAAAAGCCTGTTAACACGCGACTTGACTAAATTGCTCAGTCTTCAACGGATTTGCACTCACGCACACATTCACGGAAAAACTGAAAACATATTTTATTTTATTTTATTTTTTTTTTTTTCTTTTGCGCGTTTGTTTACTTGAGCTCGAGGCAATAAGAAAAAAAACATAGTCGCAGTGGCAGCCGCGTGACTTAAGCTAAGTTAAATAGTGTGTGCTTTGCATAATTTAGTTGTTTTTGTGCAGTCAGTCAACAAAAACATTTGCATGCATGCACCTACACAAGGCAACCTCTTGCCCACCAAACTTAAACACATATACGCCCAATTGAACATAAACTACCGCGCGCCTACACACGCATTCACGCTTAGCAATGGTTACCTGCAACGAAATATACACATACGGACACATACAGACGGAAACACATACGGACACACATACCCACACCCATACCCCATAGGCAAGTGCACTTAAGTTGCGGAAATTGCAATTGAAAAATACGTAGGGCTTTCAGAATTTGCATGCATATACACACACATACACTTACACACACATACACACACACACCCAACCACGTGGCACAGTATTAACAGGAAAGACTCCTGCAAGCACATATCAAGAACAACAAAAATATAAAACAACAACACGTCAACTGTTAATAGCGCCTTCAACGCACACACACACACACACACACACTCAAAGGTAATGAAAGTGTTTTATTTAGGACAACTTTAACCGCCTTACGCGGAAAACTCAATTGTAAAATGTTCTCTTTATATCTCGTACCAAACACGCACACACACACACACACACACACACTATAAATACACTGAAAATCCTCGTATACCTGTAATGGATGAATATATTGTCGCTATAAGGTTTTATAAGAATTTTTTTTCCGTTGCCAAAGCTATTATATGATGGCTTGACTTTATGTTGAATTTACCACGAACGCATACAATCGGACATAAAAGTCCTTACACTTGCCAATGTATTATATATAGTAATGCAAAAAGTAACTGTTACTATAAATGTTTGTTTTGTATGTTTACGCGCACGACTTGTTTATTGTTACAGTTTACCAATGAAAGTGAAATTGCAGCGGCATTAAGATTTGATTTTATATGCACGACCGCCAGCGCCTACCTGGCATTACCATCGCTACCTATTTTCTAACTACAATTCGTGGCCATAAACATAAACGTCGCCTGTTGGTTACTGCAGCTGTACGCTATCATACGTTTCAAGCACCACTTGGCGCAACACATTAACACCCTGTCGTGTTGTGTGGTCGGTACTTGTATACATATATGTATGTATGCGTGTTTACTTAGCGTTCCGCGGAAAGTATTTGAAATTCGTAACAAGTGAAGACCATTTCAGTCTAAAACTTGCTTAAAATTTGTGATTTTTTATTGCATCACTTGCTGCTTTGTTTACAATTTAAAGTGTTCAAGTGTTCAAGCTCCTGTTTTAACACGTCCTCCTCACTCTCTCTCTCTCTTTCTCTTTCTCTTTCTCTCTGCTTTAATGTTTTGTTTTCAAATTAATAACAATAATCATAATAATAATAATAATAATAATAATAATAACAACAACAATAACAGTAATTGTGGATGTTAGCAGCTACTAAATTGTATCTGGAAAATACAAAAAAAACCAAAAGTGAGGGCGCGCATCGTGGCAACACAATCTCTACAATTCAAGATAATTTTACATCTCCACCCATTTCATTGCATGTCTTGCAAATGCATATAACTCACCAGTTCCTTAACGGAAACATAATACAATATTAGGTTATTAAAGAAGAAATTTCGATTTTGTTTTTCAAGATTCTGGAATTTTTCAAACATTACTCTCCTGTATCAACTACTATTAGATGAATAACACTTCATCTTTTTTCGTATATTTCTTTCTTCTTAGTAATTAATACAAATTTCAATGGACCGACGACCTATCACAACTGAATAAAGCGTAAGAGACTAAATTTGTCGTCTTTGTTTGTTCGCCGTAAAATTTTCATTTAATACGAATTTTATATCCTTAATCAAAATCTAAGTTACACGATGTGATAGAATATAGAAATGATCAGGCAGATCTATAGCGGTTGTAGTTGTAAAGTATGAGATAAATATTTATTAAAGTTGGATGAATATTCAGAATACATATACATACTATCGGTTTCCTTTGCTACTGAATCTATTGAAAAACTTGCTGTAATACTGCCCAACTATGAGGTTGATTCCCTTTGCAAGGCTCTGATGTCAGCGTCCTGAACTTCAACGTTACGCATATTTTAATTCCATATATCCATATGGTTTGGTCTGTCCATCTGTCCTTTTGTTTATTCAATCATTTGTTCATCGTCTATTGTTTACGTTTTCAAAATTATTAAAATTCAAACAAATTCAAACGGATGTTTAATTGATTGCCACAGTATGTGGACGTGAACCGCCAACAAATACGTGAACAATAACAACAACAAAAAAAAATAGTTTCACGAAGCGTAACTGCAAAATACCGACATCAGTAACTTAGCAGCTATAGCATTGAATATAGCATTGAAAATGCTCATGAAGATCATCACTCAGAAATTTTATGGAAACATAACCGGCAACCGGCTTCCTAATACTCATCCCTAAGGGTTATAATAAAAGCCTTTAAGCCTGTTCTTTGGTGTTTAATTTATTAAAAGTCCATTAATTATTTGTATTCTAAACAAAAAAATAAATAAATAAATTTAAAGTAAATTTTGAGATAAAAATTTTTTTAAATAAATAAATATAAACAATTAGCGTAAATGTGTGCGTTTGGTTTTTTCTTTTTTTTTTTGCTTTTAGAACTCCTAAGCAATACAATATTAAACGTACGTACATTACATTTCGATTAGCAGTAGCGGGATATCGACGTGCACTGAGAGTTGTTTCATTTTTCGAAATGTTGTTACAAATGATGCAACTCGAAGAGTATACCTTCATCTTCCGGTTGTAGGCATAAAAAAACCATTTTTATTTTTTACTGTTTGATATGTTAATAACCGATGTTGTGCAAATACTTCACACGCTATATAATGTTTTTCAAGGTGATGACTGACAATGTCAGTGGCAATGAAAAAAAGGTAATCAAGGAAATCATTGTTAATATAATTTTAATGAATATTGTTGACCGCGAAAGAAAACCATTCAAATTTAAACTATGTTTATCGTCTATTTCGTCAAATTGTACATGAGCAATTAAGTGGATTTCTAAAACTTTGTTCACATTTCTTGCCCAATCATTTTAGCAATTAATGTCTTTAATCAGGCAATAGAAGTGTTTTATTTATAAGAAACATTATTCTAAAAATAGCTTCGAATAACTAATAAAACAATAAAACAAAAACTTGTGTAAGCCTAGAGCAAGTTTACGTTACTTCATAAGCATAATTAACCAGGAATACATTACATTTTCTTTTTTTTTTTTTGCAATTCCTTCAAGTTTTTATCTTATTTCCAGGATTAGTATACAGAACATGGTATATCTAGCTTCCTTATTGCTTGCTTATTAATAGTAATATATATAATAATCACATCACAGCAATGACGCCCGCGACAATCTCATTCTATATTATAGTTTATAAGATTCCTACTTACCTTTTATCTTCTAAATATCTGCTATTTGTCTGGGAAATTATATTTTGGACATGCTTTATCATGCAAGATTAGATTTATGAGAACCGTTATATACCGATAATGAGGCAAAGGTTTTATAAAAAAAAAAAAAAAAAATACATAGCAAGTGATATCGGATGAATTTATACATTTCTGTTCGGCCCTTTATTTGTCATTTAGTTTTTTGAACTCCAAACATCACATACTTGAGTTAGAGGTCCATAAATCAAATTTAAAAGGGGTTATGATCCATCAATTATGTTATAAAGCTGAAAAAAAAAACAGCTCAATTTCAAAGTATTTGAAATATTTATCAGGATAATCTAAAATTTCGCTATAAAAATAGATGCGTTCAATTAATATGACAATGATAGAACGAAAGAATAGCAGAATGGCAGGAATTAGAACATTTTATATAAAATTAAAAAACCAAAAAATCGCAACTGGAAATATTCCATTTTGAAAAATTCACGTTAGCCTTAAATTATCATTAACATTAGCATTTGCATTAAATTAGCAAATGCATTGCATTAACGTTAAAATTAATTTTAAATTAGCATTAGCATTAATAATAAAATAACATCGACATTACGGTTAATATTTATGATTAATATTAAATTCTTATAAGCATTAGTCTTAGCAGACACATTAGCATAAATATTAAATTAGCAAAGATACTAGTATTACCATATATAGGCCTTTTCACTGGCATTAGCATTAAATACGGACGAATTTCAGCACTGGCATTAGTATTAAATTAGAATGAATATTAGCATTAAATTAGGTTAGGCTTTAGCATTGGTGTTAGCATTAAATTAGGTTAAGCATTAGCATTAGCATTAGCATTTAACTAGGTTAGCCTTCAGCATTGGCATTAGCATTAAATTAGGTTAGGCTTCAGCATTGGCATTAGCATTAAATTAGGATAGGCATTAGCACCGGCAATAACACTGACATTAGCACTGGTATTAGCATTAAATTAGGATAGGTGTTAGTATTGACATTAGCATTAAATTAGTATAGCCATTACCAATAAACTGGCATAAGAGTTAGCATTAACTTTAGCATTAAATTAGTACAGCCATTAGGATTACGAGGATACAGGCACTAACACTAGCATTCGCATTTGCATTAACATTAGCACTTCCATTGGAGCTGCCACTAAATTACTGCAAATGTTAGCAATAATATCAGTCGCATTATCATTAAGTAAACATAAGCATTAACATTAATGTTAGCATATGAATATGAATTATTCTTAGCAATAATTGATCAAGAGAAACACCGTTCAATTTCAAAGCCAACGAACGAACAATACTATATAAAAAAAAAATATATATATAAAAAAAAATATATAAAAAAAAATATATAAAAAATATATATAAAAAAAAAAAAAAAAAAAGTTTTAAATCAAAAATTGAGACCAGAAAAGAGAAAGAAGAAAAAAAATATTAAAAAAATATATTAAAAATATAAGCAAAAACCCCTATTGATTTCTCTGTAATGTGAAGTTTTTCCTGCATCCTGTTGTAGTCATGCAATATCATATATCATTTATGAAAACATTAAATCCTTTAGCGGTTTAGAATAATTGCGAAATAATAATTTGTTTTTGAATTTTCAAATCGTGCAAGTTTGTTAATATTAAAAGTTTTCATGTCGTTCGTTCCGCATAAATAATAAATAATACATTGGAATGTAGTGGAAACTGGAAACACATTATTTCAAACTCTATGTCAATGGAAAAACATTAATGATGTGATCAGGAAATAAAGTGTGGTCTGTGCAAAGAAAATAAACTAATAAATAATTTCCTTTAAAAGCATGATATAATTGAACATCAAACACAAACAAACAACAATATTGCCAACCAGTTCTATTCACATAGTTACGCAATGTTTATCGCATACACTGTGTATTTCGTGTAAGCCTGCGAATCAATGCTCTACAAACAACTTGCCTGAATTAGGCAGACATCCACTTTTAGCTGAATACAAAACTATACTATAAGTCAACTTAAATAATATCATCAACTTTTAGCTAACTCTATGAAAGCAGGATAAACGGCAATAACAGCAAACATCGACAACAACAATTGATGCAAAAATCAAAAAAAAAAAAAGAAAAAAAATGAAATCAGTACGAGAGCATAACGATAACAAAGCGACACAGCACATACAGTAATTGTTGTGCACGCAATAAACATTACATTGCATTCAATGCAATTGCAGTTTTCCATCCATCCATCCATCCATCCATCGCCTTTAGTCAACAGGTTTTCTACTGATGTTTACACACAAATGTGTGAATAACGCAATGCCATGCTATGCCACGCTATGCCATACCACCACCATACTACTACTGTTGTGTTGTGATATAAACCCAACTCATCGACTCATAGTTATTGCACTCAGGCAGAAAAATTACTACTTTTTTTTTTTTTTGTGAACTTCATTTGAGTTAAATTCAAATGCCCAGCAAATCGACCAAGTTAACCAAAGGCGTAGTCGGTGATTTAATTAGCTGACTGGATATAAAAACACCAAAGTTGAAAAACCTTGTAGTAAACGTTACCGAATTTTCAATTTAAAGTGTGAGGCAATTTTTAAATTGAGAAATTTAAAAAACAAAAACAAACAAAATTGAAATGAAATTATTTCCATATAAAGTTAAAATGGAACATAAGATACTACTTCACAATTTCATATAATTTAAAGCGAATCTGAAATGATTTTTACTATTTAATCTGTTAGTTTCGATAAGCTCAGCAACAGGAAAAATTTCAGCCAATCAAAAAAAATCAGTGGAAGTAGAAGTTGTCCCCTTTTTTTCTTCTAGTACCAGAAGATCTTTTATTATTTTATGATTTTTTTTTTTGTAATTAATCGTAAGGATTTTACTAATAAAAGTGTTTTCTCGTGTAATGTCTCTCGTAGCGCTTAAAACGAATATCTTCGCTTTGAATATTAGATATCATAAAATACATCTGAAAAATTATACACCTTTTGGAACCTTACATGAACGTTACATGAAACTTAACGTATCGAAGTCTGGACTCGTTATTCTACTATATAAACTGTGCTTTATTATTAGCGGGAGAAGAGGGATAGATAATTTTGTGATAAACATTATGGGTATTCCTATAGCTTCGAAGCTGATCTTAGAGTTTACTTGCACGGATCTGCTTAAAGACCTATCGCTCTTGCTACCGGCACGAGGATGGTTTTGCCTTTCTAGTATTCATATGTACAGAATATCATAAAGGGACCCTTTATCTTCTCATTAACATATATAGCACCAGAAAACACAAGTTTTCCCGCTATCAAGAACCCTTTTAAATGCGTATTTTATCACATTTTATATTCAAAGGCGTTAAAAAGAAATCTAAACGTAACGTTGTTTATAAACAACGAACAAACAATACTGGCTATGCTTGCGAAGATCTTTTCAATCGAAAATCCCCGACCTATATATAGAATCCTGTCATATGATTTCCATACAAATAAATTTTCTTCATTTATTTATGCTGCATACATCTAATAACACTTTGCGTATCTTTATATAGTTGTTTTAAGTTTTGCAAAACAGAAAATTCAAAAAAAGAACAAGGAGGAAGAAAGAAGAAAGAGCTTCGGAATGAATCTTATATCTTAAGTAAAGGTCACTTCGCTGTCCTCTTGATTGTGAATTATATTCACTAGCAAGTTGATCGTGGAGTGCAATAAAGATGTATACTTGAAATCCAAACTTCATACTTCATACGAGTAAATATCTCTAACTTTTTTAACTTACTAGAAATAAAAACATTTGTTCTTCGTGTGTATAAAAAAGGGTGAATAGAACTAAAAATCTCTCTTACTGATGTGAAATAAAACCCGATCCTTTATTTGGTCTAAATATTAAATATATGTGAAACGTATGAATATTCCACTTATAAATAAATTAGAACTTTATAGTTAAACAAGGACGACCAGTACATACCTTACATTATTAATTTCATTATAAAAAACCAAAATTTAAATTTTATTGCCTTAGAAAATCTGAATTTTCAGGAGAGATCTTATATCAGAAAAAAAAAACAAGAATGAAAATTATATTCGAATCTTTTGTACTCATCATCTCTCTCTTTAAAAAAAAAAAGGCAATAAAAATAAATATCGATACTCTACTAGTATAAAGTAGGTGTGGCAGATATATTTCATTTTTATTTGCCAACTTTGACGAGGATTCATTAATGTTTGCGACTAGAGAAATGGTTATCGCAAACATCACGCAAAGACACTCAGGCAGAAAGACAGATGAATGGATGGACGGACAAACGGATATTTCTAAATGGATTCCGAATTTGATGCTGCTCACAAATATATACATATACTTTATGGATGTCTCAAGCATCTTTCTTGATGTGATTGCCTGTTTCCATTCAATAATAGCGGATAGATAGCTTAATATATGTGAAAATTTTTGTAAAGTTATCTGCTATGGCTAAGGCCAAATCGATCATGGACCACGCCTACAATATAAAATAAGCTATAGTATCAAATTAGACAGGAAAGATTCCTTTTATATGGATCATGAAAAACTTCCACAGAATTTCATAAAAATAGAAAAAATTTGTCGCGCCCAACCACTAAAATTTGCTTTTTTTCCCCTTTTTTAAGACAAAAGTGATGGATATACAAGATTTATCACAGCCGAGTATAATTTATTCAATTGTTTTTGGGCTTTATATGGAGAATAATCGTAAAATTTTGTGCTCCAAGTCGATTCATTATCTCATTAGTGTTTGCCTTTCAATCAAATCATCCTTAGTATACCATAGATCATCAAAAGATCTCAAAAATTATGATCTGTAGTTTAAACATAAAAATACTTATGTCAAACATTCTACGAATGAACAGGCACAAACAGGATTAAATCTATTAAGAAAATGATTACAAATTGACTGATAAAAGTATTTAAAATTTATCTGAGTTTTGCATACAATTCACACAACTTAATATACTTTTTTCTATAGGTAGATTGAAACCTCGTTGATTGATTGATTGATTAATTTATAGAAAACAGAAATTATTTATCTTTTTCAGTGTCTTTTGAAAATCTCTTAATGCAATTGAATGATCACTTGTTACGTTTCATTACTACAGTCGATTACAATAAAATAAAATAAAAATTTGCTTTGAATGTTTGTAAACAATGAATTTGTTTGCTCGAGACAAGGACAATACAATTGTGGCCTTCATGGAAAGTGAAATGAAGGATTGTTGAATGATAAATTTCTAATTGTGCCGCAGATAAGTTCCTTTAACTTTGTAAGTAATTTCCTCTATAAAAAGTTCTTCTAATTTTCTAAATAAAATGAAGCGAAGCATATGTGGAATAACGCGTAAACGGAAAAAAATTTCCCAAAAGAGGCATTATAATACCAGTCAGTTTTTTCTATTTAGGATTTCATATGTAATTGTATATGTAAGTCCTTGATAAGGTTTTAAGATACGGTTTACTTTACATATAACTCATAAGTACATGTTTGGTTTTTTTTTTTTGGCCACTCACTCTTAAGAGATCTTTTTTTGTAAATGACAATTGTCAGGTTAAAAGAAGTGACAAAAGAAGGATAAGGTATCTCCATAGCCTAGAAAGTGTACGGCATTCAGTATAGTTGCGGCCACTTCCCACCTAATCGCATTTAAAATATGATCTACTGCATTGAGAATTAATTTCAGGTATGAGATAACTGGACGATCGAGCTTTCTTACTTTTACAATTCTTCATCAGTAGCAAGTTCGATAAACATCTGCACGTAGCCGTCGATCGGGTTGTTTGCAATAACTAATTCTCCTAATCGCAAAAATTAAGGTATCTAGATGAAATTTTACAAAAACGTTGAGAATTCCTGCAAATACGTTATTATTGAAAATGAGCCAAATCGGGTACGTTCCACGCCTACAGTATAAAATAAGATGAAAACAACAACTCTTTTTTTTCTAAATATCTTACTCACTCACTACTCATAAAGTACACAATAAAAATTTCCATGGTATTCCAAAAAAATAAAAATAAATCTGCTACGCCTACTTGTTAAAATTTGTTTTTTTTTAAATTTTTTTTTTAAGATAAAGAAGAAAGAATGAAGATGCGCCACAATTGAATATATAAGTTTCTTACTTGTAAAGATATTGGAAGGGATCTAAGAAGTAGTTAAACCGATAAAAAAAAGAAAAATCACATGATTGAATTAATTGATCTTGAATTTCATTTGGTCGGCTAGAATTTTAATCATTTACAAATAAAAATTCTCGATAAACACTTTCCTTTCGACCAAATCTGATAACTGACCTGAAAACCTTGGCTGAACTTTTTTATTTAGAAAAATAAAAAAAAAAATTAATTTTCTAAAAGTATGTATGTATGCTTTATAAGAATTACGTCGAAATGGATTACAAATTAAAAGTTGGGAATAAAACTATGTTTAACTTGCTTTTAATTATACGCACCACCGAAGATGAAGTGGTTTGTAACTACGAAAAGGAAACTTCAGAGAACCCACAAAGTATACATATATATATACATATGTTCTTAAACAGCATCAAATTTGGAATTGATTTAAGCATGTCCCTCTATCCGTCTATCCGTCTGTGGGTAACATTCGCCTGGTCGCAAAAATGAAGGTATCGTCTTCAAATTTGGCAGAAACATTTCAAGTTCTTTCATTGCTACGAACCCCAACTATGAGAATTTAGTTTTTCACCCTTTTTCAACGTAAGGGTGGTGAGTATATAACTTTCTTACTTGTTTAAGTTTCAAAATGTTAAAACGTTAAATAAATTTGAAAAAAATAAAAATAAAAAATGAAAGAATTTAAAAATAATAAATTACACGAATATTTTGTGTGTTTATGTTATGCAAAATTTTCTGCATAAATTTATGCTGTCAGTTAAAATGTGCGTTAAGATTTTAAACATAAGATGTGCTGGCTACTCAGAATTTCCCCCAAACCCGCGAAGATATGTTTGTATTGTTTGTCCTTCAAAAAAAAAGAAAAAAAAAAAAATATTCTTTTTATGTCAGATCAAGAGTTGATGTTCAACTATTCGTAAAATCTAACCTATTTGTGGAAATAGTTGAATTCTCTTCATGTATGTGTACGTACATACGTACTTCCATGCTCTCCATTCATAGCGCAAAAATTGCTCCGTAATAACACACACAATCATTTCATCGTTTATATCATTTCTTTAACATTGTTATCAAGCAACTGAAAAAGTTTACTGCTGTCAGCAAATCACTTCGTGTACATATATATATATATATATATATATATACATATGTTTTACAAAGTATATGTATTTGTAAATATGTGTAGAGGTATTGCTGCACATTAACAGTGAGTTGGATTAAACTTACGCAGTGTTTGCTTCATCTTGTTGTTGTTGTTGCTGTTATTATCGTTTTGTGTTGTTTTTGTTATGTTGTTTGTTTTGGTGGCAGGCCAAAAAAAAGGAGAGAAATAAGTTTTTACTAAACTTACTACTACTACTACTACTACTACTACTATTTTCACAATTACTTTACTTCACACCAAACGGTAAGCAGCCACCGGCAGATTCGTGTTGCTTAACAATGCAAATAATTAGCTGTAATTATTAGTTGTTATCGTTGTTATGTGTTTTGCCGGTGACGTTATATTACTTTGCTTTTGAATACTATGTGTAACTAACTAACTGTTATTTTTCACTTTTTCGTTTTTTTTTTCTTTTTTTGTTTTTTTCTTCGAAGCTTCTTTTAATCCTTGGACGTTGAAATTTCTATTTTAGAGCAGAGTCGACGGAAATCGTCATTTGCTGTAACAATAATAACAACAAACTCCATCCAGACTGTAGACATTTGAAATAAAAACATGAGAAAAAGTTTCGTTTCGTTTTCTTTTAAAATGAATTAAAAACCTCGGACACACAATTGCCATTTACATCCCAGCAAACATGCTACGATTTGTAGTCGGTCAAATGAATGAAAACTTAGCAGTTTGTACTTTAGTAACATGATTTGTTTAGTTTACAGTTTTTTTTTACAGTTTTTTTTACAGTTTTTTGTTTCAGTAGTCAATATTAACCGTTAAAAGCTTAAAAAGTTAATGGCCTTCGCATGTTTGATTCTCTAAAGATCAAATATTTCAAAAATTCTTCTGAGAAAATATACTTTAATTAATACTTTCTTAGCAATTAATTAAGCACTAGCATCATAGGCTCTATCGGCTCTTTTCGTATTTATGTTATTGTTATAAAAAATTTCTTATTTGAAATATTATTAAAGGAAAGCTTTCTTCCAAATAGTGATCGTGTAATATACAATGCTATCGTTAAAGAAATATTTCTTTTTAACTAAGCTAACTAAGCCAGTTATCGATTAAGAATTTTACTATTTTTTGTTTAAAAAAAAAAAAAAAAACTATATTATTATCTTATGAGATGATCGTTTCGAAAAAGCTTTTAGAAATATTAAATAGAAGCAAATGTCATAAATTTTTACCGTATATTTCCCTATAAAATACTATAATTTCAAATTCAAGTATTTGAACTCACAATTGCTCCATGGAAATTTCTAGGGCCGTTAGTATTAAGTTTTCCCACATTTTTCTTATTATTTTTGAAGAGATAAAATATAATAAAAATTTCCAATTAAATAATTTGTATAAAAACCGAAAATATGTCTTACATTAGGTTTGGAGAACTTCCGATTCAGCAAAAATATTCAAATATAAAACATTTAAAGTAATTAAAAAACACTTTTTTTTTTTAATCAAAAATATCAGAACTCTCTAGCTTTAAGAGCTGAAATTATTAAGCTTTCAAGCTTGATAAGGCATTAAACTATTGATCGCTGTCATGAATTCTCCCCTCCTAGGTTATATCTAACATTTTTTCGCTCTTTCCAAATTCTTTCGACCTAACCACCATTGTGCTTAGGGCCTTATAAGGCACATCGCCTGAGTAATTGAATATATAAAAACCATAAACAATTTATTATCTGAACACTTAATCTTGATCAAAAAATTATGATTAAAAATTGACTAAATCCCTCTTTAAACTATCTCACATTCTTAGTAACAAAAATTTCGGTTAAAATTTTCTTCTTTTTTTTTTTTTTTTTGCTAAATTAAAACCTAAAAATTATAGAGTTTTGATTATCGTGCTTTAAATTCGTTGACTCTAATTTCCTCATTAAAGGAAAAGTGAAGCGTTCTTCTGCAATATATCAAACAGAAGTGAAACGTAGCAATGCGATAAGCATACGATTCAATTCAGTCTAAAATTAGCATAAGACACGATACGACTTATTATGTATATTTAGGAAAAAGAGTTCGTCGCTCTATCTTGTGCAAATAAATAATCGCATACGATATAATTCGACGAAAGCCGCGAATACAATTTCTTTTTTCCTTACACTAAATCTTTTCTTTAGCTAATTTTACCACTTACGGGAAAGGAAATATCAGCACAATATTTCTTGCAAATCATATCTCTCATATCTGCGAAACTAATCAAATATTTTCGTATTGACCCGGCGTATACCGGATTAAATTCTAGTTTAGCAAGAAAGCAAAAAATGCGTAAATAATTATTTTATTTGGAAAAATGTTCATTTTTGACTGTTAGTCTCCCCGCATTAAATTCGCGTTTTTTGAATAACATCTCTTGGAAAACATACTTGTTCTAATCAAACTTCTTTTAGAGAAACTTTTCAAAGGCTCTAAAGAAACATGCTACGAAAACTTAAAAAAAAAATTTTCTTTTTTTTTTCTTTGTCACGGCTTTTTATGCAGAGAATGATAAGTAAGAAAATAGTCTGATCGAATTCAATACTTTCAATACAAAACTTATAACTGAACTGAAAAACGTTATTGTAACAAATTTCATGAAAATATTTCGGAAGTCGTGATTTATAAAATGAACACAAATAAAAAGTAGACAGATTTCAGACAGAATACGCCCTTTTCGAATGCGACCTGTTCGAATCCTATGCGACCAGTTCAAATAACAGATGAATGAACTGAGATCTAAGTTAGGGAAAAATACTCAAAACGGAAGATCTTGTCAGTGATATGTTAGCGGTAAAAGATGGATGGCAAGGTGTTAAAAACTACTTAGCAAACATTTACCGAGAAACTGCTCCAAAAACCTCAACGACAATATAATTAGCAATAAATTACGTTATTCTAGGAATGGCAAACATTACATAGGTTTGAAGAGAAACTCCATTCCATTAGTCAGATGTTGACTAAGGAAGATGATGCCGAACAGGGCGGTTCAGATCATAATTTTTTTTTTTTTTTTTTTTAGAAAAACCTTAAAAGATCCGTATTTGTCTTAAAACTTTTTATTAAAAATTAAAAGCAAATTAACGAAAGAATCTTTAACTGAAATTAAACTAAATCGAAGGATTTGTGATAACCAACCCTTTCGTTATGTATATTATATTACGCGGCATATATAACATATAGTGATTTGGCTGAGTAGATTATTTAGACGTAAAATTGATTTTGATTTCTAAGAAGTGGATTAAGTACACATACTTAGATTCTAGGGAAACTTCCTCTTGAAAACTTCCCTATTTGGGGTTGAATACTTCTTACATCTTTGAATAAAACTTAATTAGTAAAGTGTGTTGTGCTTTTTTTTTTTTTAATATTTCAACACGTTAGTATGTCTGCGTGTGTGCACAGTGTGTGCGCATAGTGTGTGTGTGTGTGTGTGTGTGTGTGTATGCGCACAGTGTGTGGATTCTCAACGTTAATAATACCTTGAAATAAGTCTTTGCGTATAGTTAACCTATTAAGTGAAATTGACTTTCAGTTGCAATTTTTCACGCATGAAAATCGCAGTTCACTAGTACAACTAAAGCTAACATAACAATTTTACAAAGTTTTTAATTGACATTTCACATTTACAATTTAATGATTTTGTATAATGAGAAAAGTTTCCAGAAGTATTATATTTAATGGAATCACTTGTACTTCGTGCTACAAACTTTATAATTCACACAAATAAAATTACAATTGATTTTCAATATATTTAAATAATTGGAAAACTTAAGAATTTTCAATATTAAAAATTAATCGAAGAATACTTATACGAAACAATTTTGAAAATATTTAACATTTAATGTGAATTTTATGCATAAATTTTTGTCGTCAATTTTCGAACATAAACCGGTATCGTTGGGGAATAGTATATCTTTCTATCAATTTCGCGACGAATAATTTGTCCAAATATATGGTAGCGTACGAAAATTGTTACGATCTACACCGGACGAAAGTGCTGAATTTCTTACGAACGTTAGAAGAATGAATTCATTGCAACAGATTCTTAAAATCAAAGAGAAAAAATGTTTAAAATTTTTATTAAACTTAAATACTTTTTAAGTAGAGGCATATATATACAAAGCGACTTAGGGTTGTTTTCAATAAAAAATTAAAGTGAAACTTAACATTCAAATTTATTTAATTAAGAATTTAATAAATTTCAAACTTAACGTTTTTATCCTTATCCTTATCTTAATTCTAATATATCAGATAAATAAATTTATTAGTTAACTCTCCGTTAAGTTTATATATATCTTAACTAGATAAATTTATTAGTTAATATTCGGTTAAAT
Source organism: Glossina brevipalpis (assembly GCA_000671755.1). Lineage (NCBI taxonomy): Eukaryota > Metazoa > Arthropoda > Insecta > Diptera > Glossinidae > Glossina > Glossina brevipalpis. The sequence continues at coordinate 74,876 of KK351242.1, forward strand.
TTATGTAATAAATAAAAATTAAACTGAAAGTTTAATAAATCGTATTGTAAGTTAACCTTCAAAATTATTTACCAAAGAATTTATCTAAACAAATTTTTATAATTTTAATTATAAGACTTTAATTAAATCAATTTATTAATTAACTCTCCGTTAAGTTTATCTATTCTACACAAATTTATTAATTAAAATTCGATTAAATTTATCTACTAACTAAAAATTGAATTGAAAATTGAATAAATAGAATTGAAGATTAATCTTCGAATATATCCAACAAAGAATTTATCTAAAAAAATATAAATTTTTAAGGCAATTTTAATTAAATTTAATTTTAATTATAACATCTTAATTAGATCTATTTATTAGTTAAATCTCCATTAAATTTATCTATCTTAGTTAGATAAGTTATTAATTAAACTTTCAATTAACTTCGAGTTAAGTTTCTCGAATTAAAGCAATTTTTAAAGTTAACTTTTAGTTAAATTTATCTGAATTATAATATCATAAATAAATTTATTAGTTAATTTTCACTTAAACTTATCTATCTTAGATAAATTTTTGTAACAAACTATTTTCAATTAAGATATAATTAAATATTCATTTAACATTCAGTTAAAATTCAGTTAAATCTACTTAAAAAAACATATTGTAACTAAGCCATATGTAAAAACGAGTTTTAATTAAAAAATTTTCAAAACTTTCAATTTCATTTTTAGTGAAAACGCCTATCAGTCATCTTTTAAATTTACCCTTAATTAAAAAACTTATAATGTTAACTGAAATTGAAATTTATTCTTTATAGCAAATCCACTTCACTATCTATTTAGTTATATTCGAGAGAGCTGGTTTTTTTTTTAAATTTTACTATAAAATTTATTTTTAGTTAACTACAATACTAACCGGCAGAACACAAAAAAATAAAAAAAAGAAAGTGTTTAATAAAATCCAACAAAAAAAACGCAACAGGTAACTGACTTTTATATAAAATACATATAAGAATTGATGTTTCATTCATTCTTAGCATAAGATGAAAAGCAAATAATTTAATATGGCGTCTGCGGGAGTTGAAGAGACAATCCATCTGTCACCTTATTTTGTAATGGTCATGTAAACATGTAACACATATGTATATACATATATATATATATAAAGAGTGTCTCAATGAAAGTGCACTATATTTAACTATATATATATATATATATATATATAT
>KK351242.1:76422-108775 GCA_000671755.1 Glossina brevipalpis
ACTTATTATAATTTGAGTGTGTTTCAAACGTTTTGCTTATATCTATCCCAATTCAAATTCCGAGCTTGATTCACTATCAGACGGATCCTTTTCAGCGATTACTGGTTTTAAAAAAATCTTTTATTGAAGTCTGTTCTCCCTTACTTCGTAAATCTATATACATTTCCTGGTTTAGCAGATAAATTATTTTTAAGATTTCTTTTGAATATTTCTGCTCTATCCCTTAGGGCATCAATTTTCCAAAACATACTCTTTCAAATCATTCGCTAGATTTAAAAAATCCCCACACTTTTTAGTAAAATGTTTTCAATTTTGGCATTGAAAAGATCGTCAGAGCTATCTTCAGTCGATAATGCTTCATTTGTCATTGCCAATAAATTTGCTTCATTTATTTCGTCGTCCGTAACTAATTTTCGAATATCTTCCACAGTAATCTCTTCAAATCCATCGCCTCTTATTACGTTCGCTAACCTCACTACATTTCTATATTCATCCTCCACTGGATTAGCAACAATTTCCTGAACTACTGCCCTCGGCAATAGTGGTTTCCAGCAAGCTTTTAGTGTTGATTGACAAATTTCTTTCAGTGACGTCCCAACGATTTCAACACAATTTAAAAAAAATTGCGTTGCAACTTTGCCAAGCTTTGAAGAGATAATACACATGCAGACAGATGATCTTTCTTGTAAAATTAAAATATGTAGTAAAAATCAAAGAGGCTAGATTCTTGAAAATTGCGTTGTAGGAGTACCGCGTTATAGGAAATTTTCCGCATTTTGCTAACCTCGTTGTAGCGAAACCGCGTTGTAGCGAAATCGCGTTATAGAAGTACCGCGTTATACGAAGGTTACCTGTATTATATATTTAAATATATATAATATAATTCGAAACAAATGCCGCTATTCATCTTATATAAAATGCAAATTCCTGTAGCAATTGAAATGAAATATTTATCTTTTAATTTGTACAAAGAAATTTACTTATTTTGTGTCGAAAGGAAAACTTTAGCTGCTAATTAGCTAAGAATGCTTTTGTATGCAGATAATCAACTGTACAAAATGTGCGGAATATTTACGTTTGCGTGGCATTACATACGGTCTTTCAATAAGAGCTCTCATGTAATAGCGCCATTGTGGCAGCAAGCAACGACTTACAGAAAAAAAAAAAAAGTAATTCCTGTTCATATGATCAATTTCGGGCCAACAAAAATTTCAATCGACATCTCAAGGTAATTTAATCCAAATTCTATGCAACTATCAAATGATACATTTCGGAAAAAGTATGATGGTTAGCCAATAACATCGTCAGTCTAAAACCTATACCAAACTCTTACATGTTGTAGTTGGATAGAATTTTTTTTTCTTCGTTTTTAGAGCATTCTCCTCGCGAACACCTTCAGTCTATTCCATGTTTCAGGGTTTTCCATGATCTCCGTGCCCGTCTTATGGGGTCTCCATTTAGGCCGAACAAATGACTCGAACTTGGGACAGCGAAAAATCATATGCTCGGTGTCGTCCTCGGTGTACATACACAGTTTGGACAGTTAGGCGCACAGTTATCACTGAAACTATATGGGTAGCATTTGAAAACAGCCGTGACCGGTGAGAAGTTGCGTTAGGTAGAAACTGACCTCGCCGTATCGCCTTTTCACCCATGAGGACATGTTAGGGAAGATCGCGAAAGTCCATCTTCCTTTTATTCCGCCCTCTCAGCCCGGTTTCCACCTGATCATAGAGGTCAAGCATCCTTTCCTCCTTCTTGAGGGCTTACCCCTATGGCGGGGCTGACTGCCTCCTGTCGTGGATACGTCGCATCACGTCCTCCAGGATGTCAAACGGGATCGAGCCTGCTAACACCAGTGTTGCCTCCTCCAAGTTGGTTCGGAAGCCGCTAATCTGCCTAAGAGCATTGAGGCGATACATAGCGGCCATCTTTCTGTAATTAGCCTTGACCAGAAGGGCATCGATCCAAACTGGGCTTGCGTAAAGCAAAACCGATGTAACCACCGTAGACAGCACTATTCTTGCCGCGGCTCTGGATCGTCTAGCGTTTGGCACAATTCTTGCCAGTGCCTCTTGGATCCTAGCTGCCTTGTCAGCTGTGTGCTGGATATGCCTTGTGAATTTTAGCCGGATGTCGATTATCACTCCTAGATATTTCAGCGCGAGAGATGATTCTATGTCGTGGCAGCCGACTCTTATGCGCATCTTTTCGACCTTCTTTCGTCTGCTTATTAACACGGCCTCCGTTTTGTGTTTTGTTAAACTGGAATGCAGAAATATATATATATATATATATATATGTGTGTGTGTGTGTATGTATGTATAATTTTACCATTTAATTATGTTTACGTACTGCATTGAACGCAATTACTTTCTTTACTTTTAATCGAATTAAAACTGAATGTTAACAAAGGCTTGATTATATCGTAAACGCATTGATACGCTTTAAAGAACAAATTTTTTATATTTTTCATTTAATTCGATCTGCATATCAATGACAACCTGCATAAAAATTTATTAAAATTGATATGACAACAATAACAACTAAAATAATAATAATAAGAACACAAAAGATAAAAGCATTAATAAAAACATTCATTTTATGCAAGAGAAAAAGTTCAAGCATTCATTTCATTGCGTAGCTCTCTCTACTAGATAAAGTCCTGTCATATATATATATTATATTTGCTTTGCTTTAGAGAGATGCACAATTGTTATCCCATTATCTGATAAGCAAACAATTTGATTTATGTATAAATAACCATACATATGTAATCATATTCAAACACACACACATATATATATAGATTGTATGTACGTACAGTGCATAGGACATGCATTTAATTTAAACAACATTCGCCCGTACGTACGTCCTGTACCCTAACGGACCCCTTAGAATAATTAACACTAACTAACTAACAGACAGACACATTCACATGCTCTGACAACGCATGTTACATGAATGCATGTAAATGCGGTATAGCTTAGTAAACCCCGATCATACACACACACACACATACAAAAATCATGCATTATGATGCCTTAAACAAAGATTAAATGCGACAGACGGTTCCCCAAATTTCGCGTGTGTTTAACGAACTTTAAAATAGATAAACATTTTGTGTTCGCAAAACCACTTATAAATATTTTGTTGATAATTATGTAAAAACCGATGCATGGTTAATTTATTATATATCTCACGTAGAAAATTATCGAAAACGATTTTAAAACAAAATCAATAACAATTTGCAAAACCAATATTATTATTATTATTATCGAAGAGTCAACAGAAGCATATATTGAAGTGAAAAGTTTCATTTATTAATTCTGTGTAATGATGCATTACACACACGAGGCTGTTTGTCAAATAATGGGTCGTACTACTTTTAGCAACACAGACCAAGTAAAAGTACTAAAAATGTTCCAAATGTAATTAACTATTAATTCGATATTAAATTAATCAAAAAATAAGAAACAATTTATTTAAATTATTCTCCACAAGAATCGATGGACTTTTGTTAAAACACCTAAGAACTCTTCCTCCCTGTTTCTCCCTGCTTTTAAAGTCCTCGTCTGCACATTTGAAGGAGAAAGTAAAGAGACTTAATTAAAGGCTAAAAAAAAAACAAACAAACAAGCAAATTCTAGATTTTGATTTTGTTTTAAGATCAGTCAGTGTCATCTATCCTCAACATATATAAATACTTTGATGGCCAAGAAAAAAAGAAGTAACGAAAAGAGAGATAGGTGTTGTACCAGCTAGTAGATATATACTCAACCGGTAAGTATCATGCTTTTACCGATCGAGCATTCAATATACCTGCAGCCTCAAGCCAATCTGAAAACTGAAGCATGGCCTACACTGCACTCGAGTTGTTAGTCAAGCTTCTTATCTACTACACTGCGTCGCACAGGTATATCTTTATCGGTTCTTTTATGAGAAAAAAGGGTGTACTTCAAAAAAAATGCTGAAAATGTTTTAATTCCAAATAATATGAAAGAGATGGCAACTCTTGATATTCTGAACCTAGGTTTTTTTAAAACGAAACAAAAAATACTTCAATGCAATCGATATAAAACACCACAACGCCATTTACATCGTTTGTATTCTACCAAGACATAGAATAAAATTTGCATTGGTGGGCGGGAATCTAGAAGCTTTCGATCTCTTGCAGCGAAACCCTCAGGCGCTCGACGGCAATGAAGAATGCATGCTATTAGATATTAAAGCAATCTGGGCTATCTTGTACTTGTACTTGTGTATAAAGATATATCGATGATTAATATTCTACAGAGATAAAAGAGATGTGTCCATCAATTAAGTTCTTTAAGAGAATTACTCAGGCTTACTCAGCATTCCAAACTGGATATCGCATAACGTATTAACATGATTCCTCATACTTGAGTCTCAATCCCTGCCTGTGGAATGGCAGCGGTTTTCTTCACCATTCCTTTTATTTCTCTCTTCTCTCTCTTTCTCTCTCTCTCTCTCTCTGTTCCTTATAATCCTTCTTGACCACCAACAAACTCCTACGGAGAGAGAACATATTCTAAGCAAGCAAACATATAAAAAAAAATATGGTTTGATGAACCTTGGTTTAGCACTTCATATTTAGTCTGTGTGGTACGAGGCATCGTGAAATTAATCAATTTCAAGGCTTTTATAAAAAAAATTGTTTATTACATAGACGCGAAATTTGTTTTATCAGTCACAATTCATTGAATCGGATAATCGTACTGATTGTTCCATTAATTGTAATGTATTCTTTAATATGCAATGAGTTACATTATAGGTCAGTATTCCTATGTATATATATATACAAACGTATATAGGCCTTCTCAGCTGATTACATATAATTACATTTTATTTTATTGTTTACAATCTCTGGTTCATTAATTCAATTCTTATTTCTGTTTACATCAATAGAGAAGCCAGAAGTCTATTTACATTTTATTTACTTCATATTAATATTTATCATCTGCTAGCTATTTGAATATGTGTACGTATTTTAGCATAACCTAAAGAAAAAGCTTATATTATATAATCCTTCGTGCCTAATAGCAAAGTAAACAAAATGAAGTTAAAATTATTTATATTTGTTACTCTACTTGCCATTAATTATAAAATTAATGAGTTTTTCATTTGCGGTTGCAGAGCTTACATCTTCATCATCATATATGCATAAACAAGAATTTTATTCATAAATATCTGACCTGACTATACAAGAAATGCATAAAATTACCTTCAAAAAATATATGAAACAAATGCACTCAAAAATGATTGATGCAATTATTTTGTATATTACATTTTAGATGTGAGAATATGACAACTTAAGAATAATTAAGTATTTTAAAAGCAAACCGTTGACACAAAATACAAAAAAAAAAAAGTATTAACATTAACTCTCCTTTTGCAATCAATTTAATTATTTCTTCTCGCTAGTATGTATACAGTTCAAATGCTTGAAATTAAACTAGTTAATCGAAAAGCATCACAACAACAATTTATTATTAAACACATTTTGGTAATTTAGATTCAGATATTATTCTATAAGCGTATCTATTAACCTAACGGAATATAATGCAATAAATAGAGAAGTACGAGGAAATTGGAAATTTCATCTCAAATTCATATCATTATGTTGAGGAAAAAAGTGCAAAGTTTATCTTCAATTAAGTCATATTCTGAATACTCCCTGTCTACTTTAAAAATATGTGTATGTTCCACGTGAAAGTTATCTAAAGCTATTAAAGAACAAATTCAAAGTATAAGCTCCGGATATAAGATGATTCTTTAAACACTACTCGCACTACTTTTGATCATAAAATATCAAAAATGATAATTTGTTGTCTAATAAAGACTCATTTCTTATAAGAAATCTTATATGGCAATAGGTCCGACACTAAAATCTTCGCGATTCCAATCTACTACAGCTCGTCCATCCACCTATGTGCCAATGGTCAATTTTCTCATTATGAAATACTAAAAATACGATTTTGTAATGCCATACGCTTTATTTGAAGAGCAGTCCCGCAAATGGATCTATACGATCCAAATCTACTGCAATGAATTGCATTCACTGTAGTTGACATTACACGCCAAACATAATTAAATTAAGTTCTACCGGCTTTGGGAATGAAATCCGAGTACGCCGACTTTGATAGTCTCGTTCTCCTTATTTACTTAGGCTACGCGATAGCTCGATCCAAAAAAACATCTTAAAATATCAAGTTTCATTAAAACACTAATTAGGTGGACTGCTTAAACTTATTGAGAAAACTATTCTGACTCGATTGGCATCATGAAAGCTAAGTCTATATCAAGTTCTTTCGGGCGTTGTACGCCTAGGTTTAATATACTTTTACCACAGGACGGTATAGGGTGTCAAAAAGAACAAGAAATAAACTTGACCTTATTACTTTTTAAACAATATAACGGGTTTTGTTCATCATTTCAGAGATCGCATGTTTTTCTGCGTGCGCGCGCGCGTCCATGCCTTTTCAAAGTTCTTCTATCTACGATTGGACAAAAATTAAGAAATTATTGATCTCACTTTACGAAATCACTTTACAACTCAATCATTCATCTCTTTTAATGGAATAATTCCAACGTTTTTGGATCGTATAGAAACTCTTTTATATTAATCCTGCTTATATCTTACCGAACGACCGTTTATTATATGCTCAATTTGGTATTGCAATGCCTTGCTTTGAACTTCTTTAATAATTTATCCAATATTTTTTAAAAGAAACTTGACCTCATTCGTACAAATATAGAATTTCTCTTGATGCCACCATTTAACACAATAGTTGGTCCGTGAACAGAGTGATCAGTTATGTTACTCTAGCATCTCTTCTTCTAATCTACTACTCTACTACTACTCCCTCCACTCGACAGGAGAATAAATAAACGATCGCAACCGGTAATAATAATCAGAAAGAGTAATTTCCGTTAATAAGAGTAGGACAGGTAGTAACAGGACAGGTAAAGGTAGGACATTTCATTCCAGTTTAATGCTAGCAGCAGTTTCCTTGGCAAGCTTTGTTATATCGGGTCGAATTTCGCCATAATGAAAATCCACGATATCATGATTTTCGATATATTGCGTCGGTTTTTCATTTCAATTGCATCAGCTCTTGCTAATAGCGTTCGTTATTGGTAATTCCATTTAGTTGGAACAAATCATAATAAGCCAAACCCAACTTGACCATTTGACCCCGAATAAAGCCGCCATGGATATTCAGCTGTATCATTCATATTATTGCTTCTCCTACTCTGTACTAAAGGTTTTTATACTTTGAGTATAGTAACGCTTGCTCAGCCCTTATAAGAATTTGACAGCACCAGACACACGCACACATCTTTCGAATTAATTAGCAGATGTAAAGCTGCCCGCAAATGATAATAAGATGTCTTGTAAGTTGAAATTTTCAAACAAGATTAACTTTACGATGCGATAACAAATCGACTAATGCTTCGATCGTGCTATGTTGAGCAATGTCGAAAGGTGAATGTGTGGCGCGTCTACATCTTTTTATTTCCACCACTACTACATACCGCTAAAGTCACTTATTGAAAAACGGACCGAAATAATTTTTATTCCCAATATACATAAAAGTAAGATCCTTTAAAGTAAGCCCCGTTGGTTGCAGTATCAGTCCGCCAACGTTTGAGACAAATTTCTTTGCATTCTTTCTTTTCACATATAATTTTCGGCTGCTTCGGCCAACTTTTTTCTAAACCTTCGAATCAAAGATTCAAAATGTTAAAATGTTCAACGAAGGCCGACCCATGGAGCCATATCAACTATATATGGTTATTTAAAGTACTTTAAATAACGGGAAATAAGGGTAAATCTCTTATAAATCAATGATATCTTGGGGATCATTCTTGATTAATACAAACTTATTCGATTTATGAAGTGCGAGATCAGAGATTTACAGAAAAAAAAAAGATAATAACTCTACAAGAATCATTCAAGCGGTCAACTACCAGAACAACTTAAAAAAGGAGTCTCGATCAAATTAACGAACATGAAATGCATATAAAGAAGTTGTTAAAGATTTATGAGAACTGGATAAGAGCGCGTGAAAAGAAAAATGGGTGAACTTATATCGAAAAAAAACTTTATAGTTTGCTATATAGTCTTACTTAGTAATCCTTGGAAAGTTTATGTTGGATACTTAGCATGAATAACGCGAGCAATGTCACACCTGCATTGGACAATTTTCTAATACCTTCGCAATCGTAAAGAAAATGTTTTCCAATAGATGAGTTTTTTTTTCTTTTTTCGTAAATTAATTCAATAAAATGAGGTATAATTTCGCACTCACAAGGTGCTAGCATTACACTTCTTAATAAGTATCATTTGTTTTTTATATAGCAGTCATTATAAAAATAATAACAAAAAAAAAGGAAAAAAATAAATTTGAAAATTTGAAAATCAATTACCGCAAAAAAGTTAGGACTATAAACAGGTGCAAATAATTTTCTTTGGTAAAATTAACTATAAAAAATTTATATATTTAAATTTATATCTACACTAGACCTGGCTTGTCCATTAATCAATTCTATATAAAATGAATTCATTTGAAATGTAGTCAAATTAAACGATTGTTTCAAGTGATTGCGATTGGTTGGGTTGTTGCTGAAAATGTGTGTCGCTAAAATTGATTCGTGGAAAGCTTTTCAACATCATTGGCAATTATGGAGATATCTTGGTGTAAAACCACCGAATCGTAACTCAGTTTGGTTTAAACCGTATATAACATATGCAATATTCCTGATTATCTCAGTAACGTTGTTCTTTCCGATCACACTGATAATTAATTTGATTCAATCGAAAAGTATGATCGAATTCTGTGAAAATCTCTATAATACGATTACGGATGTGAATTGTAACATCAAGTTTTTAAATGTATTTTTGATACGAAAGAAACTTTTGAATATTAATCAAATCTTGAAACGTTTAGATTTGAGAGCTCAAACACAGGAAGAGATAAACGAATTACAAAAAGGTGTAAATTCAGCTAAAAATTGTTTCAAAATTATTGCACGTTTATATTGCGTTGCTGTGATTACTAGTCAGTTGGTCGCTTATCTTTCATCCGAGCGTATCCTAATGTATCCTGCTTGGTTTCCTTGGGATTGGCGTATCTCCAAAAGGAATTTCTTGTACGCTTTTTCATATCAATTATATGCTTTAATAATACAAACATTGGAAAATCTAGGTAGTGATACTTATCCACAAGCCTATCTTGCAATCTTGATTGCTCATATAAAAGCATTATCATTACGTATCAAAGCTTTGGGAAACGAATTAACTCGATTCAGCAACACCAACGATATACGAATTCGAAATGAAATCGAAAATCATTTATATCGTGAATTAATTGGTTGCATAATTGATCATAAAGAAATTAACGAGTAAGACGGAATTTTTGATATTCTCGATTAAACACACACGCACGCACACACCTATTATCTATCTACAGTACATTGAACTGAATGTAATTCTCATTCTCGTTGCAGACTATTTCGTGTCGTCCAGGAAAGCATTTCCAATACTTGTTTGGTTCAGTTCTTCAGTACTGGCCTTGCCCAATGCACTATCGGAGTTTACATTTTATATGTCGGATTAGATTACTCAAAATTGCCAAATTGTGTTGCCTACTTTTGTGCTGTGACAGTGGAAATTTTTATCTTATGTTATTACGGTGATCTGTTCTGTCAGGCAAATGAAGAACTTACCAACTCAATATACTCGTGCAATTGGGTGGATCGCCGAAAGGATTTTAAACAAGCTCACCACATTTTATTGCAAAGATCTCAGAAAATCAATACAATCATGGCTGGTAATATAATACCAGTTAATTTGCCTACATTTGTTACGGTAAACAATTATTCATAAATATTATTTACATTAAATCCTATATTATACAATTAAAATTCTTCGTAATGTTACCACAAGAAAAATAATCCATCATCAGACGAAAACTTATTAACCTCATCATGCTTGGAATTATATAAGAACATTTCACGCAATCCCTATAAAATGTAAATAACCTTCACTAGCTAAAGATTTTACTCGCTTGTACCCACTTATAAGACCACTAATAGTTTGAATTCCAAAATATCCGATTATTAAAATTAAATAATTTTCGCTTAAGGAATATGCATTAATAACGAACAAGAGATCGTTATATCACACAACAGACGTTTTAGAAAAAAAAAAAACAAAGGAAAGGAAGAAGAATCCAGAAGACGAGAGAGAGAGAGAGATAGAGAGAGATAGGGATCCTGTGGGTGGGAGAGAGATAGAGAGAGAAGGAGAGAGAGAGATATATGTAAACAAGAAGAAATTAAGAGAGAGAAAAAAAGAGAGAGAGGTAAATGTAAACAGAAAGCAACTAAAAGAGAGATATAAATGTGAACAGAAATCAACTAAGAGAGAGGTCAATGTAAACAGAAAGCAACTAAAAGAGAGATATAAATGTAGACAGAAAGCAATTAAGAGAGAGAGACGGAAAGAGAGCGAGAGATAAATGTAAACAGAAAGGAACTAAGATAGAGAGAGAAAGAGATAGGGAGAGAGAGGGAATTGTAATCTCATAACTTTAAAAGTAATAACCAAAGAGGAACCAATTGCAACTAAGGTGCGCGGCTGCTTTTGTTCAAACTACTAATTTTTATACTCTCTGAAGCAATCTCAGCAGAAAGTAAGTTTAGATCAAGTTCATATATAATCATAAAAAATTACCAAAAAATAAAGATAAAATAAATTAGTTCATTTCAAATGCAATCTCTCTCCTGTTAGACCAATCATCGAAGGAGTGGCAAAACACGAAAATCCGCTAAAATGCATATATACTTGATCAATTTTTCATTCAAGTTGGCCACATGTAATCGACTATTTGTCTCACCTTATAATTCTTAGTCGAATTGGCCATGTGTGATCAGTTAGTTGTTCCTTATTATAATTTAAGGCCGAGTTGGGCACATTTGATCAATTATTTGTTTCACTAAATATTAATTTTGAGCCAACTTCCCTTGATTATTGCTTTCATTTTATAATTCAGACTCAATTTGAGAACGCGTTACCGACTATTTGTCTGACCTTATGATTCTGAAACGCTTGGGCTACATTTGATTAAGTATTTGTGTCCCCTTACAAATCTGGGTATCGTTTTGGCTACCCGTGACTGACTATTTGTCTCATCCTTACAATTCTGGGTAAAATTGGCTCTCCCTAAGATGTCATTGAAATAGTTGGATGATACATGTAAGAGATGGAGACATTCATCCACAGAACAATAACATTGCATAATATATATCAAAATGGACGTTGTTCGTCTGCAATAGCTAAGAAAAAGACAATTTACAATTTAAAGCAGATATTGATCGCAAATTTTAATGCAAATCTATATTAAGTCCAAACTCTTAAACTCAATGCAAACCGATAAAATAAACATTTTAATATTCACTTTAGATTGAATATAATTTTCTTAATTATTTTAATTTTCATTTGTACCATTTCAGGTTATGAAAACCGCTTATTCAACATTTACCGTACTCAATAAGGTTAATTAAAGCTAAAATCAATTAATATGTAAATTTTTCTTTAAAACCAAAACACAGTAGAGCGCACATTAAGTGCGTTGTTTCGTTTAAAACACACCAGATGCATCGTATAAAATATAATATACATATACATAATATAACACAATTTACAATTTTCGATCTCTATTAATAAAAGAAAATTTTCAAAAACTATTACTCAATATGTAGCAAACTTTGTTGGGGTTTTTCGAAAAATTAGTTCCAAAAACAAAAAATATAATATCAATTTGAAATTGACATTGACATTTTGTAGCAACATTTTGTAGCAACATTTTGTGGCAACATTTTGTGGCAACATTTTGTAGCAAGACTTTTTAGCAAAATTTTGTAGCAAACTTTTGTAGCAATATTTCCGCCTTCGACGGCATTAGCTGTTCTATAGAATGTTTGCGAGGCTTGGGCCCGCGCATTGACGCACCAACGCCTCAACGCATTGACGCACCAAAGCCTCAACGCATTGACGCAAAAACGCATCAACGCATCAACACATTAACGCATCAACGTACCAACGTATTGACGCATCAAGGCATTGACGCATCAACACATTGACGCAACGCAACGCATCGCAACACAACGTAACACAACTTAACGCACCGCAACGCATCACATCGCAACGCAAAGCAACGCAAAGCAAAGCAACGTAACGCAACGCAACGCAGCGTAACGTAACGTACCGTAACGCGTTACGTTGCGTCAATGCGTTGATGCGTTGATGCGTCAGTGGGGTGATGTCAGTTGTCAGTAGTACAATTTTCCGAGCATTTTTTCTATAGATGAATCGTAAGTTATATGGATGTTTGTTCAATTTAGATTCGTTCATTTTTAAGATCTTATCCGATATAATAATGCGACCAGATTATTCAGGTTTGTACTTAAAACTTTTATTTTCATTTTTAATTCCTCTTAATACTTACCAAATTGTCAAGTGCATTTATCTGGAGTATAGGCCAATACGGATCTAACTGCTAAGTTTGGAAAAAACGAATTTCTCAGCTAATTGAAATTTAGAAAATTTTATTTTTGAAAAATTCAGTTTACTTTTACTTTTAAAAGCATCTTGTATTTCAATATCTATTTACCATGCTATGCGTTTACGTTAGATTCACCAGCACAGTGCTTAACATATAATTAACTTCACTTTTTAGCTTTTGAAAGTAATAAATAAATCTAATTTGTTTTATGTATATATAAGAATTCTTTAATTCATATTTTTTTTTTCAGGTGTGACATACTTTTATTTTTTTAATAAATTGTTTAAATAATGTTATAATATTTATAATAATTAATATTTTATACATTATACTTATGTACGAAGTTTAGAATTTTTAAAACGTCTAAATATTATTTTATTTATTTATTATTATTATTTTGGTTTTTTTTTTTTAAATATATATTAAGACTATAATTATGTATAGATAGAAATTTCATTATATATAAATGTGTGTGTAATTAATTTTTTTTTTTACTATAAATGCATAAACATTTTTACTGAATGCTGTACAATATGTTGAAAGTTTACTTAAAGCACACAAAAATTCTTATAAAAGGAATATTTTTTATTAAGTAAGAAAGAAAAAAAACAAGCTAAGACATAGAGAGAGAGAGAGAGAGAGAGAGAAAGGGAGATGGAGAGAGAGAGAGAGAGAGAGAGAGAGAAAGGGAGATGGAGAGAGAGAGAGAGAGAGGCAGAGAGAGAGAGAGCGGGAAAGATCAGAAAAACTATCTTATATATGTATCCCTTTATTGAGATATTTTCAATTATCGCAATATTAATCATATATAATAAATAATGTTGAGATTTCGTATAAAGGCAGAAGAACTAGATTTTAACTGCGAATAAAATCGTCTTCAATTTTATGTTCATTCTTCCAGTGAAATGAAAACTTCTACCATATTCTTATGGCCGTTCAAAATTATATTAAAAAAAAAGCTGAAGCAAATTTGTAGAACAAATATCTTCAAATTATCGCTTTTTCCTTCTCTTTTCTTCTTCCTTTCTTTATTTTTCTTTTCTTTTCTTTTCTTATATTTTTTGTTTTTTTTTTTTAGTTGTTTTTCTTATCTTTTCTTTTACAATTTTATATGATCGAAAGCAATTAAGTCAATGCCCTCCTAATTATGAATGAGTTAAGAGGAAAGTACGGTACGGTATATAAATTGTGTTTTCGTGTTTCAACCTATAATATGTGCAATAATGATTGCACGTAATATTTATATTATAAATATATACGAATATGTGTTTTACAATAAATATTAATATCATGTATTTATTTATTATGTTATTTTTAAACAAAAAAAAAAAAAAGAAAAAATTCTACACAAAAATATGACTAGAGACCAGAAAGACGTAATTTTCATTTTTGTATATAATAAATACATACACTAGCAATCACTTGCATAAGGAAAGCGGAAAGAAATGAACAAAATTCAATTTAATAAAATTGGATAACATTTAAAAACGATTGCATGCTAATGTTTAAAAATTTCTTCCTCTTCTTTTTTTTTTGATTTTAATTGTTCATTGCTTTAATGAAAACGATCGCTCTTATTATAAGTATTTCGTACGAATATAGTTTAATCATGAAACTTTTTTACAAAATGTTGAGAGATATAATCCATATAAAAAAATATTTATATATATATAAATATTTATATATATGTTATACATACACCGACTATACTGAGAAACTTTCGCCATAAAAGATTACAACAACACTTTTATTTTTTTGACTAATATAAAGCAAAAGTGTCTCTTAGATATACTTTCTATTCGGTCTACTTACAAATCTCCTTACAAAAAAAAAACTCTTTGAACTGAGATAAAGAAACACAATAAACCAAAAGATTATAGAAACAATAAAAAAAATATAGTTTATTATGCCCACCACCGAAGGTGAAGGATATATTTCATTTTGTCATTTGGTTTGTAACTACCAAAAGGAAACAGCATCAAATTTAGAATCGATTTAAACATATCCGTCTGTCCGTCTGTCCATCTTTGTGTGTAATGTCTGTGATAAAGATTCTGCTGCCCGCAAAAATGAAAGTATCATCTTCAAATTTGGCAAAGAAACACTGGAAGTTCTTACACGCAGGTTGGTATTGAAAATAGGTCAAATCACGCCCACAGTACGACGTAGAACACCTCTGCTTTTGGAAGCAAAAAAGAAAATTGGATTTTGTGCTCATTACACGTAAATCATAGCAGATAGAATTAGAAAAATTTCCAAAAATGTTGCGCTAGCTTTCCCGTATTTTCTGTGCAAAAATGGAAAGTACCGACCTCGTCTACTCGATATAATAGAGTATTGAAGTTTAATTCCTTTTGCGAAAATGTTTGTAAGATTAAGAAAAATGCTTCTGGAACCATATAGAATGTATATATTCTTGATCAGTATGAAATTCGGAATCCATCTAAACGTATCCGTCGTTACGTCTGTCCATCTGTCTGGCCGTTTAACTACCTAATCTGTCTGTGGTAAACATTCTCCTGGCCTCAAAACAAAAAAAATTTGGCAGAAACATTGGAAGTTCTTTCGTTGCCACGCCCACCCACTAAAAATTTGGTTTTTTCACCCTTCTTCAAGATAAGGATGGTGGGTATAAAAGATTGGGCGCAATCGAATATAACTTTCTCACTTGTTTTTTATTTTTTATTATTAGAAAGTTCCCTGGCAATATTGACTGAAAAGTCTTTATAAATTTTGTTCTTTTTAAGAATACAATCTCTTTTAATCGAATGTCGAGTATTTCAACCAAATTGATATATAAACTGTAATCAAAAACAAACGAGAAATCGATTAGTAATCGAAACGTAGAACTAAACTATCATGTTTATTATATAGATGTACTCGGATATACTCAATAAATTAAAAATAATTATTTGATTAGTTTCTTAAATATGAAAATTTTTTTTTAAGAAAAACCTTTTCACATATTTTATTTTGAAAAACTTAAAAAAATTTTCACTTCCGCAACGAAATTGTTATCCTGTCTTTTTTTTTTATTTACTTGTTCGTTCCATTACTACTTGTTCGTATGCAAGTAAGAGCGTATGTATGTATGTATGTGTATTCAAGTTTATAATATATTTCATTTATATAAACATTGGCGTATATATAGCTCCCGTAATGTGAGTGAAAATAAAATACATTTAAAGCTAAACTAATTTATGACTAATTTATGTACACACGACTATTTTATTCCTTAATATTTTATATAATTTTTTGAGATCTTAGTGAACACTTTTTTTTTTTTTTTTTTAATTTAATTTAATATATGCAATAAGAATTTTCTAAATTTTTTTTATTATTAAATTATTAATTTGCGCACACTTGGCGCGTAAATCATGTTTATATTTATTTATACATTTTTGGGTGTAGAGAACAACGTTATTCTCTTTTTTATTTCATACATCGAAGAATATCCTTAATGTATATATATGACATATATATATTTATTCAATTTCTTAGCTTTTATGATAGAGATTGTCTTCAGAAAAATTTTGAAAAAAGCACAGAAATGATTCGAGTGAACCAAAACTTTAGAGACGAAACAAATCAAATTGTTACTATTACATGAAATCAAGTTCGTTTTATAGAAGTTATTAGCAACTCAAAATAGCCTTTTCTATCTTGTGAACTAACTGTGAACAGCCAAGCACAAATAAATCAGTCGATCTCGTTTCATCATGAGAATAAATGAGAATAAATACAGAAATATTTATTAAGAGATTAACAAAAAAAAAAAAAAAAAACAACATTTAATTTAGATCGAACCCAGCGCTTACCTGGGAATGATGGGTTCAATCATCGCTTAAGTAAATTATAAATTGCACTTGACTAACATACATGTGTTAGAATTTTCGTACACCTTACGAGAATTGTTGGTTGGGCAAATAATGTTCCGAGCACAGCGGAACATAAATGTGCCGAAACACTTCCTACTCCTCTACGACCTCTACGTGGTCCCAGCCGTAACGCTTAAGGTTAGCGATACGTCTTGATGGCTAAACGGATTTTAAAGTTTCCACCACACTAATGCTTGGGGACAGGTTACTTTTGGATTATAGAAGGAACTCGTTAGAAAGGATACTACTTCTATATTAGAGAATTTCTTTTCTTGGTACTATTTAGATCATAATAACACTGCACAGCCCAATAGTTATCTATGACTGCTTGAGGTAGTAGTTGAACTACTAACACGAATGACACGTAACATAACGTATTGACTTCTTTTCAAATACATAATAATTCTTAAGATTAGATGGGCAAAAATTTGCTTTCGACATATATAAAGGGTCTAAAGGCGAAAAATAATAATTGTCGAAGTTCAGGTTACCAAAATGAGGACACTCCTTGTATATATAAAGAAACTTGAAGAATGGCTTGTTGACCGAGACTGTTCGGTACTACCTTTCGAGCAGTATGCTAGATAGGAATATCCTATAACTAGAACGAAACTCAGGACTATACCCAACCAATGTGAGTTCTAAGACTTGAGACGATAGTGGGGGAATCCCTTTATTATAGGAATTATTCTAAAGTTTGAGGAACGCAGACGATCATTTTTATGGAAAATAGTCTTGTACTTTAGTGTACCGTGGGGATAAGCATCAATATAGATACCCATCCATGTAAAACCCATAAAAAGATTCCTTTCGAGAAAAAAAAATATTTTTTTAATTTTAAGCTATTCTATGTATTGAAATTGATTACTTTATAAACTGATAACTGATGCGTTCATTTTTTTATTCCTTAGACATTTATGTTTCTACGATATACGCAAGCATGCATTTCAATTCTTTACAAGCTGTCCTTCAGTATTCAGATATCAAAAAGTGTAAAGAGATGAGTATCAACAACCGTTAGATTTAAAGGTAAAGCAAGTAATTCTGTTTTAAATAAATAAAAATAATATGCAGTTGAAATCACCGAAGCGTTTAATTTCGCTTTATTATGAAATATTTAGAAAGTGATTTGCAAGATTTCAAGCAAAGAATTTCAATTTTGAGGACGACGAGCTCTCTGAAATTCCTCAAAAGGCGTTTAATGAAGAAATTCAAAGAAAATTCAATTCGATTTCATACAACGGGAAGGATGCAAAAGAAAGTATCCTAAGCTAACGGAAATTAATAAAAATCGAAAAGTTGACATTCACTTACATTTGTTAAGTCGCTCTATAAAACGAAGTTTTATCGAGAAACTAGATACGACAATCCTAAACGAAGGAAAGCCTGGTTTGATACAGGATAATTATTTATATCTCTTGCAAAGCCCCGAATATTCATGCCTAGAAAATGCTGTACGGTACGTTCGGTGACATTGGGAAGGCAACTACTACATGCTTGAAGATGAATTTAATCCGTCAATAGATGTAAACATACCCCCTCCCCCCTCTCCCCACCCCACAACCACCTCAAAAGTCAAAAAATCTGCGGAATATCACTGATATTAATGCTCAATTATGTTAAAAGTTAATGTAAAAAAAAATACTTATAATCGATGCCTAACTTCACTAATAAAATACTTTACAATATTCAAAGACATTTCCTTAAGGTAATAGTACTTTAAAAAAAAAAAAAAAAATAATATAATATAAGAGTTTCTTTATTCAAAAATTTTGCATAAAGAAAAGTATTCCATTTATTGTGCCAAGAAATTGAATGTAAGAATTTTCTCGTTTCCCTTTATCATCGATGTATCGCGGAATGTTTATGTTTATGTTTGAGTTAAGAAATTCACATATCAAGCTAAGATAATAATGTGTGTTTGATATTCTTATACAAGTAGATTTTTCAAGGATTTTATAATGTGAAAAGATAATGAGTATCAAAGGTTCAATTAAAAACGAATATAACAATTTTCGTTTTTAATTGCTTTCTTTTTCGTTTATTTTCTTCCTATTCGTTCATTTCTCAATTAGAAAACCTTTTATTGTGAAAATTTTTTTTTAAAAAAATATATTAATGTATACACACACATATATATAAAGGCAAATACAAACGACTAGACAATGTTCTTGAAAAAAAACAAAAAAAAAAAAAATTGTATAAATTATTTACAAATAAAATAACAGTAAACTATAAAAGTTTGTATAGATAAAAAAAATAAATCAATAAAAATATATATTGCAACAAAAAAAGCAAAAAACAAAAAACCAAATCACAAATACAAACATTAAACACCTCTCAGGTACTTATGCATACAAAAATAATTTAATGCATTGAATCTCTTGCTTAAATGCACACATACGCACACAAATATATATGTATGTATACATACATATGTATATTAATACATATGTATATATTTACATATATACATGTGTATGTATGTATGTATATATATATATATAAATATGTTTATATATATAAAATGTATATAAAAAATAGATAAAATTAAAAAAATAAATATAAAAAATAAAAAAAATATAGAAATAAAATCTAAACGTAACTAAATTTGTTTTCTATCTTGTTTTTCTTTTTTTTTCTTCTCTCTCCCCATAAGCCAGAGTCTGAAGTTCAATTGAATTTATCGTCGGGTTTTATAGGTAAAATTGAAAAAACAAAGCATCAGAGACGCTATGTGAAGTGTCATGTCTTCTCATGTTTATAATGCTTGTAATAGTATTTGTAGTTCCCATAGATTCGCATTTTGTCTCTGTTTTTTTTTTTTTGGGAACACCCAAAAAAACATAAAAATTAAGGAGAACACAGTCTAGAAGCGAACTTGCCTTGCCTACAAATATGGTCATTAGAGCTTTTAAAAAAAAATATACAAGAAAATCATTTAGAGTCTCTTAGCAGATATTGACGAAATGTGAAGTAAATCTATCAAAAAATTGATTGTAAATATATGATCGGATATACAACAGACACGCCCCTAATATGAACAAAAAAAAAAAAGAGACAAGCCTTGAAATTATTGTATTACATATTGGGCTTAAGAGATAAGAGAGGAAATATCATTGAGAATGTTCTCTTCAAATGCAACTCACTCTACAATTTTCTTTCTTAGTTCTTCATATGATTTGTTCTTTTTATTAATTAATTTATGTTTTATCTTTTTTAGTAATTTTATTGCTCCATTATAATTGTTTCATCACCTTTTACGTTACCGCTCGTTATAACTTCAACTGCTTTTGAAAGTAATGTACCGTCTTTAAGGCTAACCACTTGTAAAACTTGCGGTTCTTGACCTGGTGCACCCTGTATCATCATTTGATGCACACCAGGCGATACGGTTATAGTTTCTAATTGATCACCATTTTCAACCTGAAATTAATTAAAAAGAGAAAATAAAAAATAAAATTATAGTTTAGTTAGAAAAAAAACATTTTTATATATACAAAGCTTAGAGATTACTACGAAAAATATAAGAGATTTCATCAAGAATTTTGATAATAAAAACAACATTATTATTCTATAATATTTATTAATAAAATTTCTATTAATTTATATTAAGAGCCAAAAAATGTTGGTATATAATTTCAAAATTTGTACTTAGTTAAGCAACTTTATAATAAAAATTTCATTTTATTGATTTGATTTCCTTCAGCGTCTTCTCTAAACAACTAAAGGAGTTCTGTCTTAATAAAGTTATTCATACAAGTCAATCATCAATCAAGCTTAACACTCTCTTAGTAGAATACGAGATTGTGATGCTTTAATAAACGTATCATAATAAAAATAAAATGCAAACTTCTTACTTCTGTTACCAAACCACATAGACGTTCGCAATTTATATTTAAATTAAATTGAAATAAAATTTAAAGTTTAAAAATTCCAAAAAGTTTTCTCTACTCTTTTCTACTCATTTTCGATTAATAACTCACTCATCAATATGAAGCTGATAAGATCATAACCTTACCAACAATCCCAACAATCTCATCCAGATAACAATTTTAACAAAAAAAAATAATGTTCATTGAAGACAACAGGAAACTGTATATGGCTTTGATGACTCTTAAATACTTTTTTGATCGAATGATCTCGTATGATATGAAGCTCAAATTAATTTAAAATTATAAATATAATAAAATAAAATTTGAAAACATTACAATCAGACAAAGCCGATGAAATATCCTCCAAATTTTTTTTTTTTAAATTCCTGCTAAAATACTAGAAATTAAGAGTTAATTTCAGGCGATGCTATTATATGGGAACGAAGCCTATAAAGTAAACCAACATATTTAGCAAATTTAGTTTTTTTGTAAAAGATCGTTTTATCCTTTACCTCTTTTCATCATAAAATTAAAAAAAAAATCCTTACCTTGAGTATGCGATACGGAAAAAAAGTCCTACATAATCCAAATTTATTACGGATAACTTTTATGTCAAATTGTTATTATGAACCAATTTTTATCATAAATTTTATTAAAATATTTTATCAAAATATTAAAATATTATTTTTCATAGGAACAATTTTATCCGAAGTGATTCAAAAAATAGTTCCTTCCGATCAAAATTTTCCATATTTCCATTTTATATCCCATTTTATACAACCTATCTACACCACTTGCGGTACCGAGTATATTAAATTTATGCGGGTGTATTTAACAACCCAGAAAAAATTTATGGGAGACTCAGGTATCTATCGATTTAAACTTGTCTGTTTATCCGTCTAATGTCTGTTCATGTTTTTTATAGATCACAATTTCTGAGATATTTTGAGGAAATTTTTGGTACACAGCCATGTTCTGGTCAAAGGACAAACATTATTGAAATTGGATTGTTCGGATCACTATTGCAACCATTCCCCATGTAATGTATTATTTCGAAAAAGTTTTATAAAAAACATTGTATTCGGCTGTGTCGAATCTTTCATATATCATCCAATACCTTTATCAAAAACAAAAGGTCGGAAAAAACTAGGTTTCGATAATCTATAATATCGGATAGACATGGCAGATTTTTATATTTTTATGAAATGTCGTCGAAATTTTTATTGTGTAGTCTATATGTAATAATCAAAACACTCAGAAAACCAAGATGTTTTCAGTTTAGATTATACTAAAAGCGTGTTCTTTGACTGATTTGGCCCATTTTCAAAACAGATGTAAATGCTACAACTTTCGATGTTTTTACCAGATTTAATCCAGATATCGTAATATTTGTGAATGGGAAAATGGTTACTGTAAATCTTACAAAGACAAGTAGTTAGACCCATGTACAGACGGACACGTTTAAATGGATTTTGAACTTGATATTTATCACAAGTATGTCTACTTTATGAAGCCTCTGAAGTTTTTTTCTTGAAGTTGTAAACGTTTTCACAAAAAACACAAATTTCAATATTTTATTATATCGGATGGGCCTAGTCGATTCTTACCGTTTTTGTACAGAGACTGGATAGCTAGCGCAATATGTGTGGAAATTTTTATAGATCTATTCGCTTTGCAATAATAAGCAAAAAACCCCATTTTTTTGCTTTCAAAAACAAAAATGTTCCGAGTTCCGTATGCTTTGACCGATATAACCTATTTTCAATACTAAATTGCACGTAAGAACTTCTAATTTTTCTACCGAATTTAAAGCAAATATCTTCATTTTTTCCGCCAAGAGAATGCTTACCACAGACATTACACAAACGGACAGACGAAGAATCATAAGTGCTGAAATCAATTCTAAATTCGGCGCTGATCAAAAATATCTATACTTCATGAGATCTTTGAGTGTTGCAAAGGAAGTAACAAACTTAATATACCCCCATCGTTCGGTGGTGGGTATAAAAATTCAAATTTTGAATGAAATTTCGCAAGAAAATTCGTTGAGTACTAGCACTTCTATATATTAAACTGATTAAACTGCATTTTTGGATCCCTTTATGATCCCTATATGATTTTGAGCATCACAGTAGTTATACTCTAGCAAAACCGAATCTTTAATTACTTCCCACTGAGTGTGCTCAATATTTGCCAGATCAAATAAAGATCCATTCATTGCATATTTCAATTCAATGTATTCAAAATCATTATCAGTTTTTCAGGAATCGTGACAAGCTTCGTCAATCGATTTGTTTGATTATTAAATGTAATCTGACAAGAGTGATGAGGGAAAATCTAAAACTGATTTTGTTTTTCTAGGCGAAATTTTGTTTATCTAGCGATCGTAATTTTTACGAAAGGGGCAATTTTACCAACAAATACATAGGGGGATATAGCTGTCTTGGAAAATTGAATGTTGTCTATCTCTTCTTTTCGAAAACTAAAAACTTTATTAATGTCAAACATATCTGTAAACATCCGCTAACTTGATTATATTCGATTGTTCTAATCCGACCGGTCATAACACATCATTCAATAAGTTTTTAGGATCTTTTTAAACAAGTGTTAAACGTTGAAAAGGTAAGTTGAGAAGTTAATGGACAACATGAGTCGATTAAAAATGCGTGAAAAAGCTAAGGCCATAGCCAGATATAATCATGTTATGTCTCTGGTGATTTAACGTGGGTTCCTGCCGTGGAGGCCTACGGTACCCGATGATACGACGGAGTGAGAAAACGCACACGCACCCAGGGTATGATTAGTCCGCGAGTGCCGCGAGAGATGATGACACACTATGAGCGAGGCTCATCTAAAACCTCTGCCTTTCTATTGATCAAGCACCCGATTGAATGCAAACTCCACATTCGAGCCAGCAAACTGACTCTTCCACCGATTTGGGCTCACTACAGCCATACTACGAAACTCTCGCAATGGACCGTTCCCGCTGTCAGGTCGAAGTAAATGGAAATGAGTTCTTCGAGATCTCCTGACACACGATCATATTTTATTAAAGATCGAATGAGAGAAAACTTTTTGTACTTTTTGACTACTGTAAATGAAATGTGCTTGCAATTCGTTAACAAAAATTTTAGCTGAAGAACTCACATTAAGAAAGACAAGCCAGCCAACATATGAAGCAAAACAAACGTCGACCATCAGACCGCAACAAAGATGCGTTCAAACCTAGAACGACTTGAAAGCCTATTTAATAATAACGTACAAGTGTTTGAATGCTTACATCGCTTACATGGTCAATACAGCAAGTGAAACCTAAATATGATTACAAAACAAAGCTGTAAGTTGCAAAGGGGCATGGATTTTATTGGTTAGAGTGTAAGAAGATCACGTTTTTCTCTTCTGTTCAATGACGATCAAGTCTGTTACTCAAGTTGGGTAACTCTTCATAAAATATTTATATTCTTGATCCATATTAAATTCAGAATGGATTTAGATATGTCTGTGCGGTTTTGATAAGCGTTTACCTAATCGCAAAAATTAAAATATTAATCTTAAATTTGACAAAAACATTTAAAGTTCGTCGCCATTGGAAAAAAGACAAATCAGCCAAAGGACACGTCTGCAGTACAACATAAGTTAAGAAAACGTCTGTTTTCTAAGTTGCTTTGCTCATTACTCTTAAACTACAATATGTAAGGAGTAAAAATTTCGACCGACAAAATTGAACACGCCCACCCAATATTGTAGAATATCGAAATCCGTTCTTTGTCCTCTTTTTTTTTCATTTTTTTTTTTTAAATAAAGTTGATGATTATAAAAAGTTCATTCACAAGCTTTTTAAGCATAAAATGTGAAGGCATTTGCTACGGCTGAGGCCAGAAACTAAAGTTAACATTCATATAAATAAAAAATAATTGAAATGAAAAGAAATCGTCCATCGTATCTATTTTTAAAGTTAATGTGTTGTCCTAAATATTGACACAAATTGATGCGAAAAACCACATTGATTAAGGATTTATTTATATATTTTATAAAATCTTTGAAACGAAGAGAAAAATCTAATATCCTTGCATAGTGAATGAATGAAAACAGATTTAATTTTAAACTGTTGTTTATGTGTGTGTGTGTGTGTGTGTTTTATAGAGAGTGTGTTTGTTGTTAAGAAAAAAGCTAACGTAACTGACTTTACACTTAAATAACTCATGCAACTATTAATAATAATATGACTTTCACTACTAATCTCCTTTCAATAATTAAAATCGGTATTATTATCTAATACACCCAACCTGCAAAGGTATCGGAGAGCGTAAGATTTCGCAATGAAATCAACTATAAGACATTCACAACCGGCAATTAATTAACAATTCGAACATAAAAAAAAAATAAATTCCATACAATTGAATATTGAAATTAAATAATAACAACAAAATTAAACAAACTGGAAATGATATGAAAAACTGTATTGATATAAAAAGTACACAATTTTTGGTTTTTTCTCTTCTTTTATTGAAAGTAAATTAAATTCAAACAATTAACGATTTTTCTTGATTGCATTACAAAGAAAAATTAAATAAATTACATGTGAATATAAAAGAAAAATAAATAAATAAATATAAAAAAAAAAATTTTACAATAGAAAAATAACAAAAGAGTAAATGTAATAAATTAAAGCAAATAAGAACACTATAATAGGCACAAAACGAACCTTGGATGCCAGTGACCTTAATCAAGTATACTATAATGTACGGCAGCACACGAGACTATTAAGTAAGCACACTCGGGTTAAATTCCAAATGTGGTAAGCTATTTTAAGCATGGTTTGGAATGTTGTCACTGCTTCTGATCATGATTATAGATATATATGGGATATTCCTAAGGGACGAGTCTAACTAACTGTAGATGTTAAGGAATTGATGAAAATTAATAGATTGGCTAGAAAGAAAGTTCACAGTGTTCTCTCTCTCTCTTTCTCTCTTTTCTCCATCTTTCTCTCTTTCTCTCTCTATCTGTTTTCTATTTTCATCTCCATACCTCTATTTCTTTCTATCTATATCCCTATTTCTATCTCTATTTCTACCTCTATTTCTACCTCTACCTCTATTTCTATCTCTATTTCTATTTCTATTTCTATTTCTATCTCTATCTCTATCTCTATCTCTATCTCTATTTCTTTCTATTTCTGTATATATATTTCTATTTCTATTTCTCTCTCTCTCTCTCTCTCTCTCTGCCTCTCGCTCTCTCTGCATCTCTCTCTCTCTCTTTCTCCCTCTTTCATTATCTATCATATATATTTGCTGCAGAGTTCTTGCGACAACAACATAATGAAATTTAGAGTTTTTCGCGAAATTCAAATTTTTTTTAATCATATTAATGAACTCCACAAACTTTCAGAATTTATTCCGTTTTCCCTTAATAATCAACTTCGTTTATAATTTTAGAGTACCGAAAAGAAAACCTACCGAAAGACAGTTGGCCATTAAAACGAGTTCTATGCTGATTAAGGTCCTTTTAGCGGCCCCGAAATAATTACAAATCGAATGATAAAATTAGTGAACTTTTATCTTTCATCCTTCGTGTACATAATACAAAGGTCATTTAGGCACATTTATTTCTAATCTCTAGTATACTCATTTTCGTATATTGTAAAACGTATAACAAATCTATTGAAACATTCCATCATCGTTAGATAGTAGCCGTGATACTAATGAGGCCATTAGGGATTCAACTTTTTACGAAACGTATGATAAATATTTTATTCAATTTACACTTTTACTATTATTGAAATGAAATTAAATCTTTATTAATAGGTGCGCACAGATAATACAGTAGAATAATTATCACAAAGATACGATAATTATTTTTATGCATATGAATAAACAAAAATATTGTAACATGAGTGTTTTTAATTAAATTTAAAAAAAAAAATAAATAAATTTAACGTTAATTATTACGCAGAACAACATGCATGCATCCGCACATTTATACAAACCATAAAAAAGTAATTGCAAAAAGTCAATTAATTGCTTTACAATTAAAAAAGAATATTAAATAAAAAACGCAAAAAAAAAAATTAAAATTTTTATTTATTAACATTACTGATGATTATTATACATTACGGTACAAAAATCAATTTCTCTTTTTTCTTTTTTCTACTCGAAAATTTACATTCTCTACGAAATATAACCAATAAACACTTGAGGAAAATCAAATATTTTCTTCATCCATCTTATAAAGTTTATATATATAAATCAAGCTAAAAAGAAAAATTCATTCGCTCAATTTCAAAATAAAAAACACTACGCACCATCTTCCATTGGCTGAGGTGCTGCAATTACTAAAACTTTACAAATTAAATAAGAAAAATAAAAATAAAAAAAAAAAACAGAATAAAGAAAAACATGTTCCCAGAAACTTAGTTTGAATACTCTCCAACCCCCACACTAATGTCCGTTAATAGAGTTTAAGTATAGGGAGAACGCTTACTACTTAGTCTATCCTTACTTCTATAATTCAAGCTCTAATCAATTTTATAAATAAATTTCGTATTTCGAACCTGTGTTAGGAGTAAAAAGAAATTTTGTAAAGAAGGCCAAGAAGAATAAGTTAAAATCCCTCGGTAATACATATCCATTCCTGTTAACGTTCGAAACAATAGCATTTTCAAAAAAAAAAAAAAATAGACCAGTCATACCGTCCGACCGAAAAACCCAACATAATGCTTTCACTTGGCACTGCCTGGTTACCTTAGATTTTCAGAGGCCCCGGGTAAGAAACATTTCTTTATTTACATACCCAAAATAGGTGAAAAGGACTCTGGTCCTTTCGTATCATTTTCTTACTCATGCACATTTCCAGCATTCAAATATAGCAAACGTATCTATATGTGAAAACCTTTTTTAACTTTTATTTGTTAATTGACATCGCAATGGCAACTCTTTACACCAGAGTCAGAGAATTTGAAATAAAATGTTGAAAAATATATTTTTAAAAATCCATAGATGAATTACGAAACAGTTAAGGGAGCTACAACGACATATATGATAATCAAAATATTTGAAAAACAAAAATCTATTTTGAAAAAAAACAATCGAAATATTAGATATTATTAAATAACTTAAAAATGTGTTTATAGCAAATATCAGTTTAATAAAATGTGCAATAATAATCTACCGAATTCTCTCTCCATAAAGTTCAATGAAAAATTAGTCTCTTCACAGTCTCCCAGCAAGATGTTAAGATATTAAGGGATAAGTGATCCCCAAATTTACCTAAAGTCAATTCGATAATTTTCTACTTTGTTTGATTCATTCATGTCGATGATGCTGGAAAATTCTCCTAAAATCATAATTTATATATAAAAAATTTTTCTATTTAATAACACTTTAAAAGTTTCCGTTTATTAAAAGAATAAGAAAAAAAAAAAAACAAAAATTTAACTAAAATTATGAAAAAAAAAAAGAACAAAGAATTATACCAAAATCCTTAAGGGAATAATTCATTCAACTAAATATAAACTAAATTAACTACTTAACTCAAAATGATTTCAAATTCAAAGAGAAAAGTAATAGAGAGAAAAAAGAAAACAAACGAACTTTAAAGTAATACAAAAACCTATTTTTAGTTTCGTTTTCTTTTGTTTTTTTTTTTCGTTTTTCTTTCTTTTTTTTTTTTTTTGTTTTGTTTTTTTATCAACAAATTAAACAAATACTTCAACTTAAAATATTACAAAAACAGTTTACAAAAGAAAAAAATTATATAAATTTATATATACATATATATATATATATATATATACGTATATATATACATACATTTAGATAAATTTGAATACAATATAATAACAAAAAATGTAATGATATTACAAAAATATATATAAAAATTCTATTACTTTTTTTTTGTTTTTTGTTTTTTTAATAATTATTTTCAAAAACAAATTTATAACTTGTTGTTGTAGGAACATCTTTTCGATTTCTCTTAATTTTTTGGTTACTTGGTGGGGATAAGTTCAATGTATTTGGATTTTGAGGGGCATTTTAGTGTTTTCAACACGGCTTTGGTTTCAATCACACATTTCAATAATGTTTTCTATTTTCTTTTTTTTTCTTGTTTTTTTTTGTGTAATTTTTTTCCATTTGTTTGTTTTTTTTTTTGTTTTTTATCCTTTAATTATTATTGTAATGATTTTGCATTTTTCAAAAAAAAAAATTTTTTTTTCCAGTTTTTCGAAAATAATTTTTTAAATTATATAAATTTTTAATTATATAAATTATATAAATTTAAATTATATAAGTTTTTATAAAAAAAAAAAAATATAAGAATTAAAAACAAAAGCAACAAATAAAATATGGCAAGCAAAACGTTACAATGCAATGATGGTTAATTTTTTATTTTTTTTATTTATTTTTTATATTTTTATTTAATTTTTTTTTTCTTTAATTTAATTTTTTTTTTTAATATTAATGGTGTTCGTGTAACCGACATTTCAAAGAGAAATTAATGAAAAAAAAAAACTAAAAATCGATACACCGAGCGTTAAAGCGTTAAAATTTGAACCGAAAACAAAAGAAAATCATTTATTTTATCTCTCGACCACCTATTACTACCTACTTCTACTTCTACTTCTACTATTATATGCTACTACTACTGCTACTATTAGCACTACCACAACAACAACTACTACTACTGTATTTAACTTCAAGTTAAAAAAAAAATCAAATTTTCAGTGGGCCAGAAAACGCTTCGAATTTATAACAAATTTTTTAATTAAAATTTTATCTGACTAGTTGAACCCGATTGAGTAGTAAATGAAATCCTCTATTAACTTCTCTATAACTATTTATTGTATTTAATGTATAATCGAGATATAGGTAACAATTTTTAGGATATTTCTAGTAGAAAATATAGATAGAAAGGACTGTGATCTCCTCTTCAGCAAGAACGAATCTCTATTTTTGACAAAAAATCGAATCGAAAAGGAAAACAAATATAATTTTATTTTAAAATTCTTTCCTAACTATACACAAAAATTCTCAAATTTCATAATTGATTTTTAAAATTTCAATGCAATTTTGTTTACTTTTTTTTGTTTTTTTTTTTTTTTTTCTTTTTGCCCTGTTATACGTGTTGTAAAGCGCGCGATTTAATTATTCAGAGAGAAGAGTGAACTATATTTGGAATAAAGTAAAAAAAAAAAAAAAAAAAAAAAAAAAAAAAAAAAAAAAAAAAAAAAAAAAAAACCTTTGCAGTTTTTATATTATAATATATATACCGAAGTAATTTAAGCTCAAAGAACTTTTCTACTTGGTCGCTATCCATCATATTTTATGAAATTACAAAACGAAAACAACAAAAAAAAAATACAAACTTGAATTTCAATACACAAATGCATTTTAATTTCTCTTTATAAACCGAAAATATTCACATTCATCCTCGCAGATTAATCGTTAAACAAGATTGAATTTCCATTTATCGACGGCTAACATAGAAATCCAATAATTTTTTGTTTGTTTTTGTAATAAATGGTAGAGGATTTGATTTTTTTTTTTTCTTTAACTTCATATTTTTTACGTCAAATTGACAGTTTTTTTTTTCGTTTTTTTCGTTATAGGTCAAGTTTAATTGCAACGAACGTAGAACGTATGGACTTATGGACAGACTTTTCCCTATTACGTTAATAGCTTATATTTCTATTTCATAAAGAACATGCATCATACTAGACGAGTGTAAATTTGAAAATCTTTACTTAGAGATTTTGTGTGAGAAAAATTTCTTTTTTTTTTTTTTTGTTTATCATAACGAACAAGAAGATCTCTATTAAGGTCGACTACTACTAAATATTCGTAAAATTATCTTTCGCAAAGTCTGAAAATCATATGTAATATAATATATCATATATTATTTATTATTGAGGTTTTTTTCATTTATTTGTTTAGGTTTAGTTTAGGTCTTTCCCTCCAATTCAATCAAATGAAATTTGAAGGCAAAATGAAGTCGTAGACGTAAAGATGAAGGAAATTAATTAGACTTCCTTAGACTATTTTCTTATTATTTTCCGTTTTCTAATATTACTTTCCCATCTCTCTTGCCGTCTTCTTTCTCAGCGTCTTCGTTTCTCTAACGTTCTTAATTCTTTTATAAATTGGATTCTTCCTCGAAGTAATGGATAAATTCTATTCCAAAGTAAGACGTATAATATTCAAAATCAAAGTACTTAGGATCTGTCAACTCTCGGTGCATATAACATGGGTATCTCAGATGCGACGAACGAACAACAACTGAAATATTTTATAATATTTTGTATAAATGCGAGGAGTCACTTACTCAATCAGACATCAAGTGTTTGACTAACATTTCATAACGTCAGATACAGCACCATTGCGGCCTGACTTGATCGAAAATTGTAAATTTGGATCTTCGAAAGTACTGTTATTGCTTTACTGTTTTACAAGCGAAAAGATTTTTTTTTTTTTTTGATTGTATTTCTAACTCGATTTTTCAATCCTTATTTATATATCGTAAGGGAACTCAACAACAGTTAGTTTTCTACGAATTGTTAATAAACAAAATACAATAACTGATGAAAATAAAAATGAACTTACGAAAGATAAACACAATTTATCATGAGCTTGTAAAGACGTCAAGAGAATCTTTTGTCGTTTAAATATCAAAACTGAAAGCTCTTCTCACATTTCTAGATCAAAAATCATCGTATAAAACTAAATTTGTATTTTCAATTATATAAAGTATATCAGTCATTCGTTGAATGACTTGCGAACTAAGGCAAGAATAAGTGGCTCTTAAAAGTCAATGATGTTAGTGCAAAATTTTTCCAGACACATTCGGTTCACCTCTATTATTATTATTAGGTTTAATTTCATTCTTAAGAAAAGTCGGGTCTTACGTTAACTTTTACAAAGACTCAAAAAAAATATAAAAATATATTTGAAATAAAAAAAAAAAAACAAGAGGAAACATTTCGATTTTGTAGTTAACAGACGTAAAAAAAAAATATTTAAAATTATGCACGGAAATTAGCTAATTTGTGTTACTAAAATGTCTCCTAGAAAGGTTCACTAATTTTTTTTTTTGCTTCATATTACTGAAGCTGGAACTATAATAATTCATATTTAACAATTAAAAACTATGTGCACAAAACAAGTTCTCTACCGAAAAATACTTCATAGTCGCTATAAGAACATTTTAACTGAATAATTTTATTGCAAAATTTCGGATATAATTAATGGGCGGGGGCAATGTTTTGTATTCATCGTTTGATGTGAGCGTAAAGAAAGGTATACTTTGTTAAGGTACAGATCATCTAAGTCTCACACACGCAACGGAATGAATTGTCACTACTCTTGAAAGCTTTGGAAATAGCCGGCTGACAACGACTCTATATAATATAATAATCCATAAAAATGCTTTTTTTTTCATTTAAAATGTAATATCGTCATCCGTCACTTTGCTTTCACTAAAAGTAGTCATTTAAAAAAATAAAAAAATAAAAAAAAAAAAATAAAAAAAAATAAAAATAAAAAAAAAAAAAAGAATATTTACTAATATTCGGGAGGTTTGTCCACAACGAAACTGCAGATCTTAAAGCACATAAATATCCTTTTTTTGATTTTCTTCTCTTTCCTCCTCGAACAAATAAAAATTTGTTAAAAAATCTGAAAAGTATTTTGACTTTTTTTTTTCTTAAATTTTTGAATCACTTTTGATCAATTCGTTAAGTTTCCATTTAAAGAAAAGATAAGCTCTCGAGGCTCATTTAAAACTTTAAGGGATTTGTAAGAACATTTAAATAGCCCACGGAACACAATTATTGTGAAAAAAAAGTTTGGGGAAAAGAACATTTCAAGTTCTGACTCTCAACTTTGTACAGTTTTTTTTTTTTTAACCTTTAATATAATATTTTTGGGTTTCATGGTTTTGAAGACTCCTCTGTGTATGGAAGTGAGGAGAATGGTGGTTACATTTTTCTTTTTTGTGTTTATATTCAATT